>VZTU01012521.1:73928-99742 GCA_013400835.1 Zapornia atra
CCCGGCCCGTGCTCGCTGCGGGCATGGCGGGTGGGGGACTTGTTTGTGTCGGGCTGACCCCCCTCCCTCTCCGCACCTGGCAGGAAAACTCCGGGAGCTTCTCCGCATCCGGCCTGGGGGGCTGTGGGTCCGCGGTTGCCCGGTCGCCTGCGGGCAGAGGACGCCGGCCCCCCTCTCTCCCCCTTTCCCCCCGACCTCTCGCCCGCTGTCGCTTCCCCCCAGCTGAAGGCGGCTTGTGACGGCCGCCGGCGGGTTGTGGCCGGGGAAAGTTTCTGCTCGAGCAGCGTTTTGCCGCCGTTGTCGATTGTTTATCTCTCTGAGGCGGCGCCGAAAATAGGTCAGAAATAATGTCCACCTCGTCCCCTCCGTGAGGTGCCGGCGTCCCGGCGGCGGTGCCGGGGCAGTCGAAGGCGTTGCTGCCTTCTCCCTCCTTGCCGTCCTGGGAAATACCGGGTTCTTCCAGGGTTTGAAACGGTGTTTGGTGGGGTTTTTAATTTATTTTATTTTTAAATACCGTTCCTTCGTACGCTGTGGAAACTTGCTGGCCGAGCGTTAGGAATAGCTCCCAGCTATTTCCTGGTGCGCGCAGAGCGGCACTGGCGGCTCCCCCCCTCCTTCCCCAGCCCGGAGGCGGCTGCTGTTGCCCGGCGGGACCGGCCGGGGTCTGCTCGCTCCGTCCGAGCAGGGAGAAGCCCGTTCACCTCCAAAGAGCCGGTCGTGCGGTGCAGGGTGTACGGCAGGGCGCTGCAGTTATGCGGTGTGTGCTTTCAGCGGATGCTTGTAACTCCTGTTACCATCCGTAGGGTATCCTTAGGGGTGAATTAACCTTGGGGCGCTTAGGGCAGGAATTGCATGATCAGTAAACAGGCGGGTGGAAGTAATGTTTCCTTTCCATCTTGTGTTATTTTAAGCAAAATTTTCAGTAGAACTCACTTGCAAACTTTATTTTAATGTTTGTGTGTGTTGCAGATGTACCGCTCCGAGGAGAAATTGCATAGCATAACGGATTAAAAAAATCTAATTGGGATTTATGGTCATGTCGATGTTATAACTAAAGAGGTACTCGTGCTGAAGTGTTTAAGGCCACTTCCCCTTTCTCCTGGTTGCAGTGGATTTTTCTTATTGAAAGGTAAAGAAACTTCTGTTTGAAGTCTTTAATTTTATCAAGTGAGCATAAATGTCTATTTGTTTTTACTGGATTTTTCTTTGTTTTCTATAAGTCAACTAGCTTAATGTTGCCTTGTACCTGGGCAAAGCCTGAGCTAAAATCCACACACACTGTTTTTTAGCTTGCTGGACTGATAAGCAGGGAATGCTACGGGCAAGGAATGTATTACATTTTCATCCATAAAATCTCTGTCTTACTTAGTATTTTGATTGTGAAGAAAACAACTGCTTGGCCCTTGCTGAACGATAACTGCTACAGTCCAAACCTGTTTCAGTAAACCAGTGTTCTGCTGACAGGTTACGTCTTTTTTCAGGGTGAAAGAATTCTGGGTTGGTAGAGGAGCAAAGTACTCAGTATAGTTTGTATTATTCCGTTCCACAATCCTTTTCTACTTGGAGCTGGAAATACTGTTTTGTAGGAAGTGAACAATAGTACAGGCTCTGTCTGTATCCTTGCAAATACTTGTAAGTGTGTGAAACAGAACAGTTAGGTTGCTCAGTTTCTGCCATATGATTGTGCCGGTCGTTACAGTCTGAGTACCTGCATTCGGTATGTCAGAGCACAGCTATAAATCTTTCAGTCTATGCTTTCCTTGGATGGCCAAACATATTTTCCTTTCCCTCCTCTCATTTTTTCCCCTGTAAGTAGCATAAGTCAGTTCTTGAGCTTTCCTTCAGTATCAATAAAAATTACAGAACA
This sequence comes from Zapornia atra, assembly GCA_013400835.1. Taxonomy (NCBI): domain Eukaryota; kingdom Metazoa; phylum Chordata; class Aves; order Gruiformes; family Rallidae; genus Zapornia; species Zapornia atra. The sequence goes on from VZTU01012521.1 coordinate 75,796, forward strand.
TGAATTCAAGCTAATTCTTTGGTTTAAATTTCCTTTATGTGAAATACAGTCCTGTAAAACTGGTTGAGAGTTGGCTGATATAATATATGAAAATATTTGTTTTGTTCTAAAATTACAAGGTGCTTCATCAATGAAATTGATTTGCAATCTTAAATTACAGTCAGTGTGATTGGCCTGGGTAAGGTTGGGCATGAATGGTAATCAGTAATAGTAAAGTGCACACAGGAACCAGAATCCGTCTTTGAAGCTGTGATTTTACAAAATATGTGAGACAACCCAACATGTTTGTTGACTCACTCCAATTCCATTACTGTAGAATTTAGTTTTGTTTTGAGTTCAGCAAAACCTCAAAAATTACAATTTGGGTAGTGTTTGCACTTCAGAGGAAATAAGCTTTGATGTCTCTTGTGAAGCCACTGTGGTGGCTGTGAAACTGTTACCAGGCACTCTAGTTCTGTGGTTGTAATGTTTCCCCTGGAAGTTCGTGAGTTCCAAAGCTTGGCTCTAGGATTGTCTCTTGTATTTTATCCCACATAGAAGAATTAGTAAGTACCGTTCCCAGGCAGGGAGCTATGTGAAAATCAAGTTCTGTCGCTTGTTCTAGTATGTCCTGTTCACTTTGCTAGTCAGCTGTCCACTGAGGAAGACTCTGGCACATTCTGGTGGACTTGATTGTTTTGGTTTTAAGACATCATGAACACCCTATGACAGGGTGATTGCATCAGTATATCACTTTACCAGGTTGTGGTCTGATGTTTTGGTAGGAGCTTCTCTTTGAGGATGCTGCAGTGGTGGGATACATGTGCCACAGCCATTGGGCTGGCAGTGGAGTGGGATAGGAAAGCAAATTCTGTCAGAGGGGCAAAGCAGATCACAGTGAGTGTTGAGGTTTTGAACTGCTGCAGGTAAAGATATGGGAGGTCTGTCTGAACTCTGACTCCTTTACTGTTATTTTGTTTCTTTGAAGAAAACATAGATGTCTATACCAATCTAGGAGATAGGTACCTAAATGTTTATTAATGTAACGCTGAGAGTACTGGTGCCTGTGAACAAATCGACGACAGCACGACTGTGCTGTCGTGAACAAATCTAAAAGTTTACACTGGTACCAAAGATGGACTTCAGTGTGTGAATTATCATAAATGGTTGTGAATTCTTGTTGCTATTGACCTTGTTTAACTGTTCGAAATTGTTATTGATATAGACTGGTGCTGCTCATCTTTGCTTGGTGGATGATTCATCTTCTCTTTTCTTTCTTGAAATCCTTTTGTTCTTTTTAGACTTCCAGTCCCTAGAGACTACAGGGTAGGCTTGGCAGAATATACCCTCTTGTTAACCAAGGTGGAAGAGTTGCATTTTTGTTGTGTGCGGTTTCCCCCCTCCCCTTTTCCCATGTATGGAAAAATACTGTCTCACTAGTGCTTTAATTGTTTTCGTGGCAGGATGGATGAGTAGCATCTGTGTATTGACCAGCAATTGTTGGTGATGGATATTTGTTTTGCCAGCCTGCTGTTGTATGTCAGGTACCTCTGACAGGCTGTTGGCTCAGAGAGCGTGTAGCCAAAATAGGTATTCGTGGGAAGTGCCAGCACATTCAGTTTCTTGTTTGGTTAAATTATGAGCATAACTTTTGAGTTTCTTGAATTATGAATTATTTAATCTTGCATTCATTTTCCCTCCTAATTGAAAAAGCTTGGAAAGTGTGACATTATTTTTTTAAATTAAATGTTTCTTTGAATAGCAACCTTCAACTGCTTTATATGTAGGATACAGGATCCTATATTGGAATCTTCAAGTCACAGTCTTAATGTTTTAAATCGTGCTCAAGAGACTCGATTTGATTGGTTAAAAATCTGCTCAAAAGCCACTTCTTTTTTTTGTTGCTGTGAGCCATCTACAATCAGACTGTGTTTCTGAATAACTGCTACTGATGTGTTTTTCTGCCACAGCTAGGCACAACAATAAAGTATGTCGTATGTCCTTATGTTCCGGAAGTGTTTGTGCACCATATTATTTTCTCTGTGGCAAGACACGTGCTTTCATGTTTGTTAAGCATCTGCTGATTTTGCCCTGCTCTAGCATCTTGTTAAGCACGTTTTGATCACTTTCATTCATGGGATACTTCTCACGAAATAATGTGTATGGAAAACTACCTCACTGTACAAGTATGAGCATATCAGTTAAATATTTATGCATTCATTTCTAGCAGAAGCAGTTGGTATGTTGGTAATGTGGTGTCACTGATATTTGTAGAATTCTTTTGGACAAATAGTTTTCCTCAAAGAACAATAGGTGGAACATTTGTTGTAACAATAGTATACAACAAAGAGTATGCAAGAAAAAAAATCTGAAAGAGAGGAAATAAGTTTGCCATAGTTTGGGCTCAGGGAGAAGTCAGGTGAGCAAATTGTGTTTACTTCAAGCAGGAAGCACTATTCTTGGAAAGAACATGCAGAGAAATAAAAAACAGAGTGAAACCTCTCAGAGTTCAACTTGCAGGCAGAACAAAAGTTACAAACGCAAAACCAGATTGATATTACATCAGTTCTATTTTATACTAGATGGTTTCAGTGCTATCTTTTTAAAAATGCATTTTCTTTAGAGTGTTTGGAATTGGGAGCATTTTCAGTGCTAAGAATCTTGGACTTTATATTTTGGAAAGTAATTTTGTTGGAAACAAGACAAGAAATCTCCCTGAATCAGTATTTCTTACTAAAAATAATTTTAGAATTCCTCATTTCTGAATGGCATGCTTCTATCAGGAAAATCGAAAGAGTATGCTTTTTACTATTTTTAATTTTCAAATGAAAAGTTTAAAGTTTGTTCTAATACTAGATAATCATATATATGTACATATGTATGCATACAGTTTGCTGGATCTTGGTTATAAATTACAAACCTGTACACATCACACTCCCAAATTCTTAGAATTAAGAAGAGAAAATCTGCAGCATTCATCAGTTGCTCAGGAAGCCGCCTTACTTTGGGCTTCTGACATTCTGAAATAATAAACAGGCTTGTTTTTCAGCTCTAGCTCTGCTTACTATAGCCACAACCTTGTTCATGTGTTTTAACTTCATGAATCTGTCCCTGTTAGTGACAGTGAAATAGATCATTCATTGTCCATCGTGGACAGGGTGTCAAGCTATACTATGCTTTCTAGCCATAAACTAAACTGAACTCTCTTTATGCTTTATATGATCTTCTGAAGTTAATAAGTAGGGTTTCCCTTTTAAGTTTTACTATCAGAATGGCTTACAGTATATTTTTGATCTTTCTATTTAAACTTACAGGAGAAACATAATAGTATTTGTCTTGTGCAGTTTTAAGAAGTATTATTCAAAGAAACTGTGCTTTCCTTACAGGCAGTCAGTTCAGTTGTCACTTGATGATTTTTCTGCGTAAAGTTTGCATGTTTCCATGAAAAAAGTATCCAAGTAATAGTGTTATTAATGCCCTGTCTTTTCACAGTAGAGGTATTTCCATATGGAGTACTTTTAAACTACAGTGTATATTGCTTGCCTGCCTATTTATATGCAACTTTCTATAAATGTATACACGAACTCTGAGATAATGCTGGCTGCTGTAGCATTCTGAGGCCTATGGCTTCATGCACTTTTGACCTTAAACCTCTCACCTCAGTGAAGTAATTCAGATCAAAATGTGCCAAGGTACTGAAGATATTTGAAGTGCCAAAACAATGAGGTATAGATAGTAGAAAACATACATTTTAATGCTTTACATGTAAAATGGAATAGAGGAAAAGACCTTATAATAGTTGAGGTCAATACTAGGCCTAAATGTGGAAGTCTAGACTTAGATCTCAAAGTTTGTGGCCGTTCCATCAGACTGGACTTCTTCTAACAAAAGCCCTTGTTGTTGGGGTGGAAGCTCTGAGCCATTGGGTTTTACCTGCTGCTAATTTTACTTTGTGTCTTCTTAGGGTGCAACCTCTTCTGTGGAAGATATATCCTATGCCTCTGAAATTAATTTGTATGTCAACTAATGTTTGGTCTGAATTTGGGTTAGTGACTAGAAGCTCTAACAGATGTGTGCCTGCCTATTGACTTCTTAAAGGTGTAAAAGCTGGTGGAGTTCAGATGGAAAGATAGGCTTTCATAGCTGGTCAGCGTGATCAGCTGCCAGTTTGTCGTCCTCAGGTAGGTGGGAGCAAGGACCTGTTTGGAAACAAACCGGCTATGCTATCAGAAGGGCAGGGAAAGCTTCTTAGGGCTTTAGCTTCTGGTTGTTGGACCTTTTTCCTCTGGGTGTCTCATGTTTTATTTAATAGGTGTTTTTGCTAGTTCTAGTTGTAGCAAATTTGAAAGCAAGCATATAAGGGATTTAATGATTACAAAGTGTTAGTACAAAAATTTCTGACTAAATATGACAAGTAAATGATAGGACAAAAGGAGTGAACAAAAGCTGTTCCATATAAAACATTGACAAAAATTGTTTAAATAGCATTGGTGACAGTTCAAGCTAATTAAAAAAATCAGTTTACTGCTTTGTGTTGATGTAACCCTTCAAGTCTACCCGTTGAAGTACTGAAGGTGATCATTAGACTTGTTTTATTTTGAATGTGTTATTTCAGAAACAGAGCTATGCCATTTTAAGTTTGTGTCATTTTAATTTTTTTTAGCAGCTTCTCACGCATCAGCGTTGTTCTGTCAATTAAATGCCACACAGGGAGGGGGAGGGAAGAGGGGCATAAAGCCTTCAAGCTGCAAATAAACAAAAGCAAAACGTGAATTTGGTAAGGTTGCTGTATGTGTCTGTTCAACTCTTGTTTTAGTGCTGTAGTGAGAGAGAAGCAGCACTGATGCTGCGAGGGTTGCAGCCTGTGGAGCTTGGGGTGGATGCAGGGTGGCCTGTGTCTGCCTCCCTCTGTGACAGGGAGTGGGAGAGCCTTTCTTCACCAAAAATTGTTCATGTTCCCCGATGCTGGGTCTGTCAGCAACTCTGTGAGCAAAGTGTGTTTCTGGGCCTGTTGGGACAAAGAGCTCCTGGATGCCCCTCGGCTTTCCAGCCCCTCCTGTGCCTCCTTTGGGGAAGAAGTATGCCTGGTCCGGGTTACCAAGGGGGATTCCCAGGTGGGTTGTTGCCTCCTGAGGAAGCTAGGCCCCTGAGGAGAGAGAGGGACAGGCGTGCAGAGCAAGAGAGAGATTGGACCGGGCTGGGCCTTGGGCTCCAGAGCTGTGTCCTTCCATGGGGAGGAGTACTGTATCCTTCCTCTTTCAGCTTTTGAAGTGAATTTAAGGAAGGAATGGAGGGTATTTTACCACAGAAGTGGCTGTGAGAAGGGGCAGTTGTTCTTGCCACTTAAATCTGTTTGCTGCTCCGAGGCAGTGGCTTGAGGAGACTGGCGTGCTGAGGGTACAGCTAGCCAGAGGACCTGCTCTGTCCTGCCGTCACTCACCATCCCTTCCCGTCACTGTGATGACACTGCTATTTGTGGAGCTGTGCTTTGAAACAGGATAAGGAAGTGATCTGATCGAATCCTGCAAAAATAGTTTATTCTTAGATGTAACTAATTCATTTTAAAATACTGTCCCACAAGCACTGTGTTGGCAGTGTTGCGGGGGCGATGTGCTGATGCTGTGAAGATGGGAATGAGCACCTGGGGCAGAAACTTCTGAAACTGTTGCTGTTGTAGAAGACAGTGTAGTTTCCCAGGCAAAGTTGGCTTAAACTCTTGCTGTGCCCTTGGTTACTTCTTCAGGGTTAGATGATAATGCAGCTGTTTGTGGAGCCATGCTGTATTTAAATCAGGGAAATAATCGTGGTATGAACTCAAAATAACCCAATAAACTGAACCTCAAAACCTTACAAAGTAACCTCCAAAATACCTGTAGAAGTTTGTTTTGATGATGGTGGGTTTTTTGCCCCCACAACTGCCAGCACAGTTGCAGAGATTAAAGGCTGTTTGTGGGGTGAGTGGGATCAGGTCTCCAAGGGTAGCGGAGGGAAATCCTTTAAAGACGTCACTGCTGATAATATACTATTTTCTCGTGGTCCTTACTGACAGTCGATTCTTTCTGTAACATATACACTGAACTCTGCTCAGTTTGTTCAAGCTGCCATCACAGTTGTCCATCACTATTCATGAGCATCTTGTTTACCTGAAACTTTCTTCAGAAACTTCTTTGGCTGAGTGGAGCATTCTATGTACTGTGTTTAGTCCTTTCTCTTCTAAAACAGATAAAGGAAAGCAGGGAGTGATTTAATTCTGATTAGAGGTGAGGTGTGTCTGTGTTTGTTTTGGTGTTTGGATTGGTTTGGTTTTGTTCAGGGGTTTTTTTTGCTGCTTGTAGCTGTAGGATCAGATCTGGTTTGCACTAGGCTTCAATCACAGAATCACGGAATGACTAAGTTGGAAAAGTCCTTTTAAGATCAAGTCCAACCGTACCTGTGCTCCACTGAACCATATCTCTTTTCAGTGGTAGAACAGAGTGGGTGACAACAAAGATACAGAGAATTAAAATCTGGTGCTTGACTGGTTTTGGTAATAGCTACATTAACATTTAGATATGTTTCACTTTAGTGCTCTGATTTTGAGGCAAGCAGAAAATAATATGCTGGAGGAGTTACCTGAGGTTGCAGAGAAAAAGTATGTCTCATCTTCACCTGGTCAGTGTGAAAATTAAACAAGCATCAGCCAAACTGACATGCAGGTGTTTGTTTGCTACAATATGTTTTTGAAGAGCTTTCATGCATATTCTGAAATCCTGGCCTACGACCATGTTAGGTCATTGCTTGCAATGGCAGTCTGTTTAAATGTCCTTTAGACTTGCATCATGCAGCCATAACTAAATTGCACTTTGTACTACAATAATAGGGATTCAGCTGTGAAATTAATGCATGTTTTGTGTAACAGAAATGTTGCTGGGAGGGTGTCAGAAGACTTACTATAAAAAAAACCCAAAATAACAGTCTGATATGTCTCTGGTGGGTATTGAATAAAGGCAGTGGGCAGAAATTATGAGAAGATGAAAACAATATTCTGTATTTCTGGAGTTTATAGTTTTGGGCTTTTTCTCATTGAAAATCAAAGAATCAAACTTCTAACCTAAATGTATGTGCTATAATATTTGTCCGGTTTGGTTTTGTTAAAATCGTAGGGAACTGGAAGCCAAACCACAAAGAAAAAAAGTGAAATTGAGGATTATGGTTTTAAAAGGTATAGTACTGTAAAGCCAGCCCTGAATTAGCTGACTTCATATTCATTTTAGGTGTTGAAAATTAAAAGTCTGTGGTAGAGTACTCCCCTGTGTTTCTAATGTAACTTACATTTATGTGAAAGTCCTGGTGAAATCACTGCTTTTTCCATGTTGGCCCACCCAGCCTGTCACCACAGTTGTTATTAGCCTAGGAAGTACCAAGGAACTGGTTTTGTGATCACTGATCCTGGATCAGATTTACATCAGATTGTCTCTTAATGTAACTTTGATCAGGCAGGCAAGCAATCACATTTCTTAAGTTAATTAGAGTACACAATGTATCGTTTGTGCTGACTTAATGTTTACTGTGGGAGGAAAGACAGTAACCACTTGGCACAGAGCCTTCCAATACAAAATCAGCCTGTCCAATCTAAACTGTATTTACTGTCTTGTCAAACCATGACCTCAGAGCACATATTGGAAAAATAACTCATCTCTGTAAATTGTGCTCTGTTTTATTTAGAGAGGACAATAATACCAAATTATTGCCTATTAATTTACTGAGCATGTACAATTAGACTTATTTTTCATTTATCTTGAAATCAAAGCTTTATTTCTTTTGACAATGTTTGCTTGGGGTAGGAGGGAAGTTGCAGCAACTGACTTTTTCGGACAGTCTTCTGATTCATAAAACGTGCCAGAGTAATGACATTAACAGTCATTGCAGGTATTTTAATGCCAAGTTCATCCTTGCATGTTAAAGTCATTTTTCATATAATGGTATTGCTTGGGACACGGAATTCAAAGAGATACCACTTTCTTCCTTTGTGCAAGTAGGAAAATGAAGTATGCTTTAAGTACACTAAAGCAGACTTTTAATATTTTATGAAGAACCTATTCAGTTGGGTAGAAACAAATTATTTTAGTAAGCTCTGTTCTCCTGCTTTATTAATTCTTACCTAGTGCATCCTTCATAAATTCCTGAGATGATGAGGTGAAAGTATTATTTGTTCTTGAAGCCAAAATAATAAAGCTTGCAATTTGGGGTTTTTTTGTTTGTTTGTGGGGTTTTTTGTTTGTTTACTGTAAGATCATGAAATGTTTTTTCATGTAAAGTTCCAGAAGACTTTTAATTAAGTATTTAGAGTAAGCACCTAATTTTTCTTTTTCCCCTGTATTGATCTTCTGGACAGACTGTCAGGAAAAGACAGATTGATTTCAGTAATTGAAAATTTTAAGCAGTCAGTCATCAGTTGATTATAGATGTATTTCTAGATCCATTACTTTTGCTTTAGTTAGAGGTATTTATTTGCATCATTGCTGTTAAGGTAGCTGGATGGTGAATGGACAGCCTAGCTGCTGATTTACACTGTCTCTCTCCTTGCTTCTCAGCAGGGCAGTGTAGTAGCATTCGGTTTGTTTTTCTTGCTCAGCTGGCACACAGGACCAAAGCAGGACAAACGCTGTCGTAATGCAGTAGCACATACAATGAAAATGTTGCATTTCTCAGGGTTTGACTCAAAGGCAGTCAGCCCCATTTGTGCCAGATACTGCATATCCTTTTAATCAGACCTTATATATGTGGGTTTTCTTTTTAGGGGAAGCCTTTGTAAAAGGCTGTCGTGGTTTAGCCCGCGATAAAACAGTTTGGTTTCCTCATGTTCTGTTTCCTCTTTGCAAATTACTGTTGAAAGCATTGCCCAATTCAGCCTAATGTGGAAGAGGAGAAGGGCTCTCACAGATGATGAGGTTATTGTTTAGTGTAAATTGGTGGCTGAAGAGAGGAGACACCGAATTAGTGCCCTTACTGGGAGGAAAAATGCAGAAGTCAGCTAGCATGGGGTCCGTTTTCCAGCAGCTAGCCAGTTGCTGCGGATATAGCTTCATCATACCTGCGGGATGTGTGATCTTCTGCCTGGCCGAGGAGCCATGAAAGGTAGGGGCCTCTCATGGTGGAGGGAGAAGGACACAGCGGTAGGAAAGCAAGCTTTTAACTGTGCTGCTCACAGAACTTTTCATGCTCAACTTTTTAATGAGGAAGCTTAGAAATAACATGTCATTTGTCAGACAGACAAAGACCAATGCTAGGGTAGAAGGGAATAAGCCTAATAAATGTTCAGGATGAATTATTGTATCACATACGTGATCTATTAATAGGGAGAAGAAAAGAAATAAATGCAATATATTAATGACTTTTGTGCTCAGTGGGAATAATCAAGTTGTCAGCTTGAAGTAGTATTTTGTTTTTATCAGTGTGCTGCATAGAGGACCAGATATTGGTGCTAAATTTAAAGCAAAAAGTAGGAAAATTTGAATTTTAATACTTGATTAATCTGGTTGTTTATCATGCCCATTAAAATGTCATAGATATCTTGCATTAGCATTGTGGGAAATGATGAATCAAACCTTGTAATGTCTGTTTGAGAAGTAATACAGGCACTGAGAACTAGGCAAGAAGAAAATTGTAATAGTTGGATTCTGCCCTGAACCCATACATTTAGGGGTTTTTGGTTTAACCATGTTTAAGTAACCGTGTTTATTTACATTCATATAATTATTTATAACTGTGGAGCTTTAAAAAAGATTTAATGAATAAATCCTGATAGCAGTCTGTTCTGTTGTCTTTTTCTGAGTGGAGATCATGTTACTCTTTTTTAAATTGGGATAACGAATTGAATAAGGTATGCTAGATACTTCCACTTAAGGGTTTTGTTTGTTTGTTTCCTTGTTTTACAACATGATGATTATGCAATCCAAAATTCAATTAGCATTTCTTTCCTACCCCCTCACCTTTTTAATTATGGAGAACCAGGGTTTGTTTGTAGTGCTGGGAAAGCTTCAGTCTTGAACTGCAACACGCTGATCCTGGGTGCTGCACAGCTGCGGAATGGATTTCAAAGGAGGACAGGAGAGTTATGCCTGATGCAGGAATCCAGGCTGTCTCTGCAGGGCATGCAGAGAAGAGAGGTGATATGATCAAAATAACAGGCTGGTTCTTCACAGCACCACGCTGAACTATTACATGCAGTGAATTATGCTTTTCCAGCCTCGCAGTAATTAAAACAAAAGAGGATATTAGCTTGAATGAGCTCTGGCTGTATGGATAGAGGGGACATATTTCTAATCACGTGCAGAAAAATTTGGCAGGTCTTGTGCATAGTCTTGCCAAACTCAGTGAGAACCCAGAGAAGACTAAATGAAAAACACTGTCTAGGTTTACACTCAAATTGTGCTATTGTGCATGCTCAGAAAGTAGGTATTGGGAATAGCTGTGCAGGTCAGGTCAAGAGGTCTGCTTTTGCCACACTGAGCTTCAGCTGAAGGCTTGTCCAAGAAACAGCTAAAACTGGAATTGAAGACAGTTCTCAGGTGGGGGGACAAACCTGTGAGTCATCAGTACAGAGATAGATGGTGGCTGAAGTTGTGTTGGCAGGTGCTGGATCTCTGAGCATAAAGGAGAAGAGGACGGGGAGGAAAAGGTCAGGGATGGAGGTGTACAAAGCTCCTACAGCAACTTAAAAGAAAAATGTCTGGTCTGTGTTAAATGAGCAGCTGGAAGAAAATGGGAAAGGAAACTTTGTGTATTTTCATTTGTAGGATTCAGTATTGTTGCTTATGACTTCTGAATATAAATTAATGTAAAATATTAAATGTAGAGCTAGAACAATTTTGACTACTTAGGATTTTGCATGTTTTCCTCTCTATTAAGAAAGAACACAGCCCTTTACAGGGCTTGTGTCTCATTGTTAAACAAGTGGAATAAATAACAGTGCCATTTGGCTGCGGCATTATTGTACCAGGATTTTACTGGGGCATTATTGGTAATTTATGGTATCAAAGATGCAATATCACACATGACACGCACAAGTGATTTCTATTTATAAAAATGCCAGATAATATATTTTTTTATGCTCCACCTTTTCTGTTTTATTCTCTCTGAAGCGAAGGCAAAACCAGTTTAGCTTCATGGCTTGGCTGCACAAGCAGGAGCTTCAAGGAGTTTTGGAATATTGGGTGGCACTGACCTACACTTGCTCTAAGTGGCTTCTTGGTCTTAGGGCTTTCCCTGTTGTCCCCTTTTGTCTCCTAAGGAGAAGGAACATGAGGTTTACCACGAGAATTTAATCTGACCTATTCTTATAAATTGTGTCCTCCCTGGTAGCTATGTAGGACTGCGTGGGGGCATGAGCTGTATTTGATGACTCAGACCAGAATATCCTCCTACCTCCTCGTTTCTCTGCGGCTGCTGAGAGTCTCTGGAGACTGGGGAGGCTGCAAGGCAGCTGGGGGCGTACTGGAGTCCCCTGGGAGCAGGATTTTAAAATTCCTTGGTGAAGACGAGGGATAGTTTGGCTGAACGTGGCAGTGTCAGCTTTGCCGGAGTACGAGCTTCATGAGGGGTGGGGTTTTTTTCACTTTATTTTGGAAAAATAGGTGTCACGCTGCTGAAAACTGCAGTGCAGGAACTGAGGGCAGACTGGAGAATGCTGGTAGGCAGTACCTGTAGGATTGTTGCAGAGGTCATGATAGGGGATGTTATTAGGACACAAAAGAGAATAAAGAACACGAGTACTGAGGAATTCTAGAGATATTGCACTTAGTAAAACATTTGTTTGTTTTTTTGTTTTTTAGTTCAAGCAGTATGTTTTTGACAGCGATAGGAAGAACTGGAAGACGGCTTAATTAACATTACAAACATGGAGTATTTACCAGTGGAGGTAAGACATCCTTTGAACATACTGCTGTTTTGTTTCCTAGTGTTGTCTTGCAATTCCCCGTACAAGTAGCTGGATTAATGGCACTGTTACACAAGCATTTCTCTGAGAAAAAGCTGGTTCAGGAGGATTCCATATACTTCCATCTGTCTTTTCATTGCACTCTCAGGTGCTCTGATGGAGCTGCTGTAAAGCATTGTTAAAATGAGCAATTTAGCAAAAAACAGACTCAATAAACATTTTTTCCTTCCTATGGTCTTAAAAAATCTGATATCCTGTGATCCATTTGTATTGTGGCCTCAGAAAAGATTGGCTTGGGTCACTAAAGAAGTGGTGGGCTAGTGTGGGGACAGCATGGACTGGCTAGGATATGTAGATTTTCCAGCTTAAGAAAATAACCTCCAGAAGCATGAAGGAAAGTGGAGTTTTGGCCTTTGGTATAGGATCCAGTCGTTTTAACTGACATTTTAACTATTGGATGTTCAGTCTCAGTGCTTAAGTATTTTTTATATTGAATATATGTTTATATGCTGCATTAACCTCTGTTGCTCGTATGGAGAGAGCTCCTGCTGAAGGATTCTTCTGCTTCTTACAGGCAGCCAGAACAAATGTGCAGTTCAGTAGCCTGATTTCTGAATGGTAATAATCTGCTTTAAAATACAACAGTAAACTCATTAAGTACTAAAATGAATTGTGGATGTTTAATGTCAGTGAAGTTTAGCTGTAAATTTGAATGGAATCTATGCAAATAAATACTTATATACATGAGTTTAACTTTTTTTTTCTTGTTGAGTTTTGTATGATTAACATACAAAAAAACAACATCAAACTTTGAGTTTCTCCTGTAAATTATATAGTTCAAAGAACACAGTTTTCCTTTGCACTGAAATGAAGGACTTTGACAGAAAAGTAAGAGATTTGGTTTCTGTCAGCCCAGGGCAGTGAATGCTTCTCTTCACCCACGTTAAGGTGCACATGGAACAAGATGGTACTTGGCCAAGAAAACGCCATCCTCAAAGGTCAGCTGATAGACTGCAGTCCCAGGTGCCTGTGGTGGCATGCAGCCTTGCTTTCTGGATGCACCACTTTGAGAACGACATTTCTTACTGGTTTTACAGTTGATAGTGGAGGGAGGCATGGGTGCCACTTTTCCAAAAGTTGTTGGTAGCTGAGTGAGGGCTGTGTTTTGCAGGTCTGCGTTTTTACTGGACCCTGTGTTTGGTCTGCAGGGGTTGCCTGCCAGGCAATTTTTAGTGGGCTGTCTGGGGGGTGCCAAGTCAACTCAGCAGAGGGAGGGAGTGGCCCCAGCTAGAGCCATGTTGGACACAATAGAAATACCACAAGATCACTGGACAGCCGTTTTGGCAGTAATGCAGAATGTAGCTCTTCCAGCTTTTTGTTGAATTAGCTCATTCATAAAATAAGCCTTCAAACTTGTCTAATTGGACCAGTTTTGGATTATTCTGAGTTTTCCTACTGGGGACTTGAGGGACCTTGAAGCCTTTAGGAGTGGGTACTTGCCCTAACTACTCCTGCAGAAACAGTTTTCCCTTAATGGAGGCAAACTGTTCAGGGGCATAGACTGTGCTGCTCATTGTGGTGGGGAGTGAGAGGCTTGTGCTGTCTTCCTCCCTTGAAAATGTAGTTCATCAAAGTGCAAGCTGGATGAGACTGCCCCATGGCATCCTTCGTCTTTTAAAATTCTTTCACTTTTTCTTGAGTCTTTTAAAGCGGGTCACTAAAGAAGTGGTGGGCATGTGTGGGGAACCCTAGAGAATTAGAGTGCAAAACTTCTTGATTCTAGCTGTAAAGACCACTGAGGACACCCCTACACAAACCTATAGGCAAAGCAGCATAAGAGAGAATTGTTGCACAGCCACGTAGGTTATCAGCATGGTGCTAACACTGCATACTGCAGCAAAACTTGAGGTGTCATTCAGTTAATCTGTTCAAGTCCCTTGACTGAAACTTGAATGGACAGAGGATATTCAGGCAGCCTGGTCATCTAGATGATGTAGTTTTATCTTGCAGTAACCGCCCTTGATCTGAATTCCTTGTATCGTCATAACTCAGCTTCAGAAGCAAAATTCCTCTTTCCCTGTCCCCTGTTGCTTCAGTAAGGTTCTGTTTCTGTGCTTTTGTAAAGTGCATGTGGAGTCCTTCTATTGGCTGGTAAATCAAGGTCAGAATTAACTTCTTGTTTATAGTTAAAAGTCTAGACCTGTGTTGTGGTGCTTGAAGCCTTCCAGCTCCTCTGGAGTACAGAAAGATAAATCTTATCTTGATACATATGCCAAGGTAATTTAGTGAGTAAGCTAGAGGTAACTTTCAAGTGACTGATACCTGCAGTGGCGGTGACTTTTCTTTTGCCAACTACTCTGTTTCAGTCTCAGTAGTTCCGCCTGCTGCTTCACAAGCGCCCAAATGCATGTTCAAAGTTTTAGAAACAAAAAAACCCCAAACTATAATCCATTGGAGCTCCAACCAGGCTAGCTTCTTTATGTTTACTGGTTCTGTAATAGACCCAGAAGGTAGACTAATGTACATGAAGGATAGTCTGGTGTAGGTTTTTTGTTTTATTCCTCAAACCAGACAGTGCTTGCAGTGTTTGAAGTGCCTGCAGGAAGTGTAGTGTGTTTTATTAATCCAGTAGATATTGTTGAAGGAAAAGCAACAGAATTCCATAGAGTCTACAGGATTTTAATTTAAGTATCAGCAGGCAGTTGTAAATTAGCAGAAAGGTGCCAGCCTGTGGCTGCAAAGACAGTGAACATTAACACTTTACTGCTCACATATATTCACTTAAAACAGGCATGTTGCTGTCCTTAACTCCTGTTTCTCCTCTAGAACCTCTCCCATCTGAAGCTGACTGGTGCTGGTTGAGCAGTTTCTCTGCACTGCTTGGCCACACTGCAATTCAGCTGTCCCTGTCCTCATGTCAGAGCTGAGGCACTGCTACTGGCACGGCCATTCTGCTTCAGCAAGGGCTGGAAGCAGACCATGCTCTTTTTCTCCTTGTCGGCAGTATTTTTTCCTCTCTCCAGCCAAGTACTGGCGCAGTGCTGCAGTCATAGGTATCAGTAAGGGCCAGGATTATATTATGCTGATGTTGTGTAGTGATACGTGACATTTGATTCCTTCACAACAAAGACAGAAGTTATTGTGGAGAAGATTTGGTACATCCTGAATTCTTCTTTACTCCAGGACCTGGATATTAAAGGAAGCTGTGCAAAAATGTGTATAGGGTTGTCCTTTCTAAGGACTGAATAGGCATTATCCTCAGCTTGTATTCTAAAAAGTTTATTTTCTCTTCGTTTTCAGTAACTAAGGTGCTGACAATCTTGACTTCTTCATGCTCATAAACATGAGTGAAGTTCAGGCTATGGTAGAATTCTCCGTGGAGCTCCACAAATTCTTCAATGTGGATTTGTTTCAGAGAGGGTAGGTAGTGTCTCCTTTTGAACTTCACTGTGGTGGGTGGCTGATGTTGGAAAGACCTTACTGTGTACTGTCACATAGCTTTGCTTCATGTGTTACTGACTATTTTTATAGTGATTTGAAAAATTTGTATTCCTTGTTGGAAAGGCATATACTTTCTATGAATTAAAATGAAATGCTGAAATAATTTGGCCTAAAACTTAACTTTTATCTCATTGGAGAAGAAGAGAGCTCAGTAGATTTGTAGGGTAGATTATATGCTTATCCAGGCCATTACCCTTTCATATCTTAGTTGCTGTAATACCTTGTGTTTGAAATATGATACGTGGTTCTCTTGAATTGTTTAAAAATTAACTTATTAGTTTAAAAATTTGGTAGTGGGGAACTGCACCAACTTCTCTCCTCCTCACACTGTTCTGTGCCTCCAGAGTTACAGAAGACTCCATACTGCCCTGTTGGACTTCCCTGACCTCCTCTCACTGGTGTCTGTGGAAGGCTTTTTCACACCTCTTTCATTTGATGTTACCTAATTGTCCCCAGCTTACTTTCTAAGGTCCTTCTTTCCCCTGGTTACGTAGAAAATAATCCCTTTTAGTCTATTTTGGCGTTACTGAAGATTATTGGTCATCTAGTGCTGTGGTATATTGCCCTTCTGTCAATCTCTTAACAGATTACAGTAAAAATACATGTTAGTGTTGTAGTTCTTACGATGTTTTAGATAAATCTGGTTGAGGCCGTGTCAGTGTTTACAGACAAAGAACAACATATATCGTTGTTTTATGCTAGCTCCTTTTTCCAAAACACTGTAGAATAACTTTCCTTAGAAACATTGTAGTAACAGGAAAATATATGCTTGTTTTTAATCTTTTCATAAAGCCAGGCAGCTGGGAAGGGGTGTGTTTTATTGGTTTCAGTAGTGTTTGGGTGGGTTTTTGGGGGGGGGGAGATGTGAGGAGGTGTTGTTGTCAGGGAGAGTTGATGAAGGTAAAGTAATGGGAAAATGTCATTGATTTGGTATGAACATAGTTCCTTCACCTCATACTAACCCTCTGAGGTGAATATTTTGGAGAAGAGTGATGTAAAAAGTAAGGTAGGATTGAGAAGGAGCTCACAAGAAAGAGGCATAAAATACTGTTAGAAAACATAGCTTGGCTAGCTAGCCTCTATCTTTGCCATGCTACTGTTAGCTTTAATCTATATTTTATTAAAGTTAGTATTTCACAGAATCACTAGGTTGGAAAAGATCTTTGTGATCAAGTCAAACTGTATGTGTCCTCTCCTAAACCATATCCCTGAGCACCTCATCTACCCATCTTTTAAACACATCCAGGGTTGGTAACTCAACCACCTCCCTGGGCAGCCTGTTCCCATGCTCGATAACCCTTTCTGTGAAGAACTTTTTCCTGATATCCAATATGAACCTGCCCTGACACAGCTTGAGCCCATTCCCCCTTGTCATATCCCCTGTCACTTGGGCAAAGAGACCAACACCCATCTCTCTACAACCTCCTTTCGGGTAACTGTAGCCAGTGATAAGGTCTCGCCTCAGCCTCCTCTTCTCCAGGCTAAACAACCCCAGTTCCCTCAGCCGCTCCCTGTAAGGTTTGCTCTCCAGCCCCTTCCCCAGCCTGGCTGCCCTTCTCTGGACACACTCCAGGACCTCAGTGTCTTTCTTGTAGTGAGTTTTCTTGTAGTGATTTCTGTAAATTTGATCTGCAGCTGCCATTGACAGAAGTGATTACCCATTATGCTTGCTACCAATTGCAAACTGTCTTTTTGGGGAAAATGGTAATTTCATTCTTCATTGGAAGAAGAGGATTAAAGAAGGCTTAAGAGGTCTAGGAAAACACTGAGAATATTCTAATTACTTAAACACAAAAACACAAATCTGTTGAACTGTGACCTTTTTTCATCTGTGAAATTGGTGGGTAAGGAAAGGCTAGAATATGGCAGCATGTTAACTCTTAATAGAGAAGAGCCCAAAAGGAGGAAAGTGTTTTGGTTTTCTTAACCTCACAACTCAAATGATTCCTTAGAAAGGTAGTTGAGAAGCAAAGTATGGCAATATAATTACCAGTGCTCTACTTGGCATGGTTCTTTTTAGCTTACTCTTTGAAAAGCAGTAAATTCGCAAGGCAAGTTCAGAGATGTGGAATGCTGACATAATGAGAAAAGCGACATGATACTATCTCTGGTTTCAGGCTGAACCTTTAACTCTGGGCACATTCCCTTAGAATGCAATGTTGGGAATGAAAGGGAACTTCCAGAATAATTTGAAAGACTGAGTAATGTGACTTCTGTAATTTCTGTCAATTTGGATGTTCTAGTGAACTGTCTCCGTAGTTATTGGAGTCAGGTTGTAATATTTACATTGCCGGAGGAGCTCTTGGGTGATGCATTGAATCAGCAGAAAAGAAAATCTTTAGTTTCATTGTTAGCCTCCTATTTTTGAGCACTGCTCTGTTTAACATGGTTTCTTTAACCAGAAGCCAGGTATAGAGTTGATTGTGTTCAGTGTTCATTTGGGATTGTATGTATTCAAGCCTATCCACTTCAGCTTGCCTCATGGCATCCATCCTGTCTCATGGATTTAGAAGCATAATGACCTTCTGAATTGTGAAAAAATTAAAATGTTGGCTAGTGCAAGTAATCACGTTAAGTTGATTAAGCTCTTTCTTTAAACTTAATAGATTTTTATCCAAATTGTTTGGTTGGAAAGTGAGTCCAGATTCTCTTTTGATTGTTGGAGATGTCATAATTTCCGGCCTAAATTTCCTTCTGATCAGTTTTAGATGTTGTTCTCAACAGCATTGTCCTATGAGTTCAAGTCCAAGTGTTCACCCTGATATATTTTTAGATGTCAGTCTTTCACCTCTTTTTTTAAAATGTGAACTGAATCAGTTTGGTTATTAGAATTTCTGGCACATTCCCCACCCCACCTGCCTTTCTCTAGAGTCCATATATCCCAATATCCAATCAAAACCTCTTCCCAGGGTTGGGTGTTTTTTTTAATAACTGTTTGAAGAAATCTGCCAGCTATTGCATCCAACTGGAGCTTGTTTTCTTGGATCTGTATCTGTAGTGACATTATTGCCAGAAGCACTTATGACTGTGTTTACACTAACAATTAATTTGGTACTTCAGGAATGAATTGCTAGAAGCAGTGTTGATGTCCCTCTATCTATGTGGTTCCAGGGTTACTTCAGACTAGATTTAATCTCACTGTCTGTACCAGATGTTTTGCATCCTGAGTGTATTTTGAAGTTGTTCATTTCAGTAATTCGTTCAGACCTTTTTGTCCCCCCAGGGGGATGAAGTGTATTTTGTGACATGTAGATCAGAGCCTGTGGTTTAGCTTTCTCCAGGAGACACCCAGGTTACATCCGCAGAAAGCTCTCCGTGAACTGAACCAGCATGGAGCAAACTGGGATCACTGGGGAAAGTGCCTCAAACCCACCCTGCTGGTCTAGACCCATCAGTAGTGCAGACTCAGGCAAAATTTCTTGCAGTATTTCCGTCAAGATCAGATTTACCTGAGGAGTCCTCTGGCAGACTCACTGTAATAACCATGTTGTTCTCCTAAGTGACCCTTTAAAGCAGACTCTTTATTTTCTTTACTTTTAGATAACTGTTGTTGCTTTAAGCCATGGAAAAATACACAGCGCAGGCACGTCACTCTAACGCAGGAGACGTGTCCCGACATGTGGCTCCCGGTTTCTCATCTCCTTAAGAAAGGTCATTACCATGTCCATGGTGATTCTGGTTGTTAGCTTCTTCTGAAAGTTGCACTGTAGCTGTAAGTGACAGAAGTATGTAGATAAATAATAGTTAAGTAGCATCCTTATCTAATACAGTTATGTGATTATATTTTCTTATAACTCTGTGCCACTTGCTTAAAACCCAACTTGCTTTGTTGGTTTATTTACATCTGTTGTTATATTCAGATAAGGCTTCACGTAATTTTTTGTTTTGAATTAGTGGGATTTGATGATGGGAACGATTTCCCAAGCAGTGATTGAATGTGAGCGATACATGACAAAAGGAATAAAAGAAACACATATAATTGTTTGGGGCCTGTGAGAAAGTAAGATACCAGGCTGGTTTGTGATCTTGGCTCAGAAAAGCTCCAATTAGATTTGGGCTCTCTAGTGCTGACCTTTTATAAATACAGAGGGAAACAACGTAGTTTGAGTGAGATGTGGAACTATAGAAGTGGAGAATGGCTTCAGCGGAAAACTGGTTGGATGATTGGGCTGTAGTAGTTGTTAGTGGTGCAAAGTCCAACTTGCAGCTCATGACTAATGACATCATTCGTGGATTCATACTGACTGGGTCGGTAGTTCAGTGTTTTGATTAACAACCTAGACAGAGTTCCTTCTCAGGAAGTGTTTGAATGATCACAGATTGCAGGGAATGGTTAAAAACCCCAGAGAGCAGAGCTGCTCTTCAGAGGGCTCTAGCCAAACTGGAGAAACTGGCTGATAGGATGCCAAGTTAAGGGTGAACGTGAAGTTCTCCACGTGGGGTTGAATTATCCCGGTGCAGACTGGGGGTCAGCTGGCTAGAAAGCATCTTTGCAAAAAAAGCACCTGGGGGTCCAGGTGGACAATGGGTTAAACATGAGCCAGCAGGATGTTGTGTCAGAAGAGGGCCAATTGTAACAGTGGGAGGGTAGCAGCAGGCATAGTTTGGAAAAGGAACTACCAGCAGTACTTAGCAGTGCTGTCAGGCTGTATTTCCCACTTGCTCAATTTTCAGACCAGGGTGCTCATCTTTCCATACTGATTTTCCTCTACAAAAAATCTGCAAAAAAGAAAAAAAAAAATATCATAAACTTGAGAACTCTTAGAGATAACAGTGACGAGAGTTGCTGACCAGTATCTGGGATTTATGGATGTCTTTGATCAGTTTAATATTCCTTTTGGTGGCAGAGATGGAGAAAAGTGGGTTTTTTTCTGCATCACCATTGTCTTTGGACAAAAGCTGTTTCCTAAAATACTTCTGTTGTTGCTCTGACAAATACTGTGTCTGTATCACTGTGCTTACCTATTTATGTTTCCATTCACATGTTGTCTCTTAATCTGTAAGTCTTTTAGCATAAGGACTCTTCTCTGTTTGCACAACAGAGAACTAGTTAATTAATTAGATTTATTACTGAAAGGCCTATTCCACCTACTTATAATAATGATTAATAAGAATATCCTTTTAATACTTTGCCAACAGGCTTGTTCCAGGTAACAGAGATAAAAATCAGTTTCGGATGTAGAACAGATGACAGTGTTCCCTTTGCGTTCTTGCTTTTTCTAGTGATGTTATCAGCTCTGGATGGACCACTAGAATATGATGTCCTGGTGTTTCTGACATATCTTTTCATGATGTTTAAAAGTTTGTGCAGGTAGAAGGTTGTGGGATACCCGGGGCAGTTTTAGCACTGTAACAGACAGAAGTCAGGGATGTTTACTTGGAAAACTTTCTGATCCTCCTCCTGATGATTATAAATATTCTTCACAGTGTTGTTCTTCAAAGACATTGTTACTGTAAGAGGAAGTTGTCTCATTCATTTTCCACTTGCAGATGCTTACCCTGCACACTTACATATGTGTGTTGTGTGTGTCAGCATCTTGGACTGAGAAATAAATGAAGCTGAGCAATTCTGAATTGAAACAACTGGTTAGTGAAAGTGCCACAGGGCTTTGTAGTGCTGAGTTTAAGTTCCAGTGTTCCACCACTGGATGATGAGAGACTTGGGCTTGTTCAGCCTGGAGAATAGAAGCTTGTGGGGAGACCTTACAGCAGCCTTCCAGTATCTGAAGGGGGCTACATGGAAGATGGAGAAGGACTCTTTATCAGGGAGTGTAGTGGCAGGACAAGGGACAATGGGTTTAAACCGAAGGAGAGTAGATTTAGATTAGATACTAAGAAGAAATTCTTTACTGGGAGGGTGGTGAGAAGTTGTTTACACCCCCTCCCTGGCAGTGTTCAAGGCCAAGTTGGGTGGGGCTTTGGGCAACCTGGTGTAGTGGAGGGTGTCCCTGCCCATGACAGGGGGAGTGGAACTAGATGATCTTTGAGTTCCCTTCCAACCCAAACCATTCTGTGAGTCTGTGAATGCTGATGTCTAACTTGGAATAGTTGTGCCTTTAATGTGGGTAGCAAGAGAAGTTTCCTGGTAACCTTCAACTGTGAGAAGATGAGGTTTTTATTTTTCTGGAGCTGTGTATTACTTTTTCACCTGTAAACTAGCAAATGTAATGGACTGAAAAAACTTTTGTGATGGCTTCTAGTTTAGCACAGCTTACATATAGCTGTAAAGTCTGCTTTGAAAATAGCTTTAGTCTGTTTTCCCTATCCCTATGCATTCTGAGAATCCCAGTGTCAAATTCTTATTTTTTCTCTAATCATTTGTTATTTCGTCAGTAATATACACGCACGCACAATGGGCCAAAGCTGAATTTAGACAGTTTTCAACAGTAATGTCTCTATGTCTGTGTTTGTCTCTTTTTTTGGTAGCTGTTTTCTTTGTGAAGTAGAAATCTGCTGTCTTCTTGTGGATTTCAAGAATACAATTTAGTTATTTCAGCTAAGTTTAAATTTATTAAGCCAAGCAGACTATAAGCAGTGTAAGTAAAAGTTTTGAAAGTCTCCCTTTATTATAGCTGCAGGTTTACCTTTGTGCTCAGTGTGTCCAGTTACCTGACATTGGCCTTTGTTTTGGGTTAAAAAAATTCTTGCAAAAGCACATCAAGGGTTTACATGAATGGTGCAAGTACACCACACTTTTTAAAGTGTTTTTGCTTTATAAATACTGGTTAACAGATGTGAGAATGTTTTAAATCTCCTTCCCAGAAGAGACCTTAGCAGATTCTATCATACCACACTTTTAGAGGTGGGAATGGGTTACTGGTAGAATTTCAGTAGTATTAAGTTGCTTGTTAATCTAAATCCCGCTGAAAGTCAAAGGAATTTAAGCTGCAGAGACTACTGGAAATTTGGCTTTAAGGTATTCTTCTGTTCCATAGGTTGATGTTTTCTCCCATGTGCAGATACTGATGTGTTCAGGGAGCACTGGCATGTTATGCTTCTGTGTGTGGCTGCGTAATGTAGCGTGAAAGAAAAGACGCTGAACCAGGATATGAATTTTAATGAGTCTTACTATGATTACACAATAATTTAATGAGAAATAATGCAATATATGAAAAGCTTGGGGGGTTTTTCCTTGATCCAGTGAGTCGTCTACGTTGATTTTATAATTTATTAGCAGGAAATTAAAATTTGAAGAATATGCATTTAATAGGGCCACTCTTTTTTTTCTTGGCTGTAACAGGATTAAAAAGGTTTTGTTCTTTAGCAGAGGCTACTTTTTTATTTATGTTTTGTGCTGTTAGCATATGATGAAGTGACAAACTCATAAGGGACAAGGAGCATTCAGGCTCATCTGTTTGGTTTTCTTTTTAATTCTTACAGCCCAGTCATACTTTTACTTTCAAATTTTCTGTGTGACATAGCCTTTTGGAAATAAGTATTGTGACTTGCCTTCTGAGGCATGGTTTATCTTCTGAAGTATTTACTCTGATCTTTACTTAATGTAACACAGTCTTTTCAAAGGATGAAGCAAGCTGTCAAATTTGTCTAACAGTTGCAAGGTGAGCTCTGTTCGTCTGGTTTTGGGTTTACCCTATTCAAATAGCAGTAATACGGGTTTAAGATTTGAAGGGCTGGGCTGTAAACTCAAGTCTGTCTAGGAAAAATGATGTGAATACTTTTGCTTTCATTTTTATTTTGTCAAAATGGATCAGCTTCTGATCCTAGTTCAACAGTGGGTGCACACACAGGTCTTGCTTGCTCTGAGGCAAGAATGGGGAAGACCAGGATGAGCAGTGGGGAAGTTGTATTTTAAGTTGGTATTGCTTCAGAAGTAAAAGTTAGTATCATCAGTTATCCCATTAGCCCTGCTAATGCAGGATATTTGACAGACTAATGACATGGTCTGGTCCCAAGGAACAATAACAATTTGAAGTACTGATGGTACTTCAGAATCTTGTCTTTTAAAATAAAAAGCCTTTTATTTGTTGAGGACAAGAGTTGGTAAAGTAAGTGGATTTTGAGCACTCCTTCCTTTAAGTTAGCTCGGAAATTAAGGCTTTTGAAGTGTACTCTATGTTAGCTCTGTAAGTGGAACTGAAGATGTGGGGAGATTGTACTGCTTGTCTTCAGATACCTAAGTACAATGTCTGCATTAGGATCCTGCTAGCCATACAGGGAAGCATATAGTCTCCTAGAGCCATTGTAAATTTCATAGAATCATAGAATCGTAGGGGTTGGAAGGGACCTCAAGAGATCATCGGGTCCAACCCTCCTGCCAAAGCAGGCTCCCTAGGACATATCACTCAGATAGGTGTCCAGACGGGTCTTGAATATCTCCAGAGAAGGAGACTCCACCACCTCCCTGGGCAGCCTATTCCAGTGCTCTGTCACCCTCACTGTGTAAAAGTTCTTCCGCATGTTGGTGCGGAACTTCCTGTGCTCCAACTTGCAGCCGTTGCCCCTTGTCCTATTCCCACAGACCACCGAAAAGGGGCTGGCCGATTCCCCCTGCATCCCCTGCTTAAGATAATTATAGACTTTAATTAGGTC
>VZTU01012521.1:99803-123517 GCA_013400835.1 Zapornia atra
TCCAGGTGGGGCCTGACCAGGGCAGAGTAGAGGGGGAGGATCACCTCCTTTGACCTGCTGGCTACACTCCTCCGGATGCACCCCAGGATCCCATTGGCTCTCTTAGCCACCATGGCACACTGATGGCTCATGGCCAACCTGTCATCTACCAGGACCCCCAGGTCCTTCTCCACTGAGCTCTTCTCCAGCAGGTCACCCCCCAGCCTGTACTGATACAAATGGTTGTTCCTTCCCAGGTGCAAGACTTTACACTTGCTTTTGTTGAACTTCAACCGGTTTCTAACTGCCCAGCTTTCCAGCCTGTTCAGGTCTCGCTGGATGGCAGCGCAGTGTTCCTGCGTGTCAGCCACTCCTCCCAGCTTTGTATCATCAGCGTACTTGCTGAGGGTGGATGCTATTCCCTCATCAGGGTCGTCAATGAAGATATTAAACAGGACTGGACCCAACACCGAGCCCTGGGGAACACCACTAGTCACAGGCCTCCAAATTTGTCTCTCCCTGTTAGTTCCTAGAAGACTAGCTTCCAACAAAAGAAACTAAATCAGATGCCTGAAACTACCTGTTCTGGGTACATATTCTGACATGTAATGATGAAGGTTCAGGTGCTTATTTCATTGATTAGTCATAGAGACACAGCTAACAGTTGATAATTGTAGTTGCACTGGAGGTGCATTTCAAAGAACTTCAGGTCTGGTGTTTTCAGAGAACTTAAGGTCTCCCAAAAAGGGAGAGGGTTTTTTTCCTGATTGCCCCCTTACCATTGGTTCAAAAAAAAAACCATTTTTCAAAATGTTGGTGGGTACTCACTACATATTCTAGACTTCTCAGATCTCAGTACAGATTTCAAATCACCCAAATTGGGTTCAGATTTTATCTTACACCCATGTAGTACTTTTGGAAATTTTAAGCATCATAATTTTTGCAATTGAAATTGTACAACTTAGAATTAGAGATGTTTAATAGCATCACATACCCTGCAGGCATTGGCAAAATTCAGGTTTTTAAGAACAAAAAAAAAAAAAAAAGCTCAGATGTGCACTTAATGCCTTGTTGGAACCTGACAGCACTGTGATAGGTGCAGCTATTTTGTATGACATCAAGGTTATATGTAATTGTAATATGGCATATTTAATTTGTCTTCCTTTGAGGACTGGGGGGGATATCTGTGTAATTCCTTCTTTATGCAATTGAAGAAAAACATTAATATTGTATATATAAGACCAGGTACCATTTCACATTGCAAAGTAAAGATTTTATATCATCATGCCTTGCCATAAAGACTCTCAGCAGAAACATGATCAGTGAATTTAGTTTAGCAAGGGAGTAAATGACAGTCTTTGTTGAGTATAAAAGGATTCTCTCTGGATAAGGCCCTTTTTTTTAATCTGTAGAACAGTATAGCTCACTTCTCTGTGTAGCATGAACGTAGCATGGGAGTAGGTGTTAGTTGAAGACTAATGATTTGAGTATGTACCTTCTCTTTCTAAAGAGGAGTTTTACTGAGTTCAGTATTTTGGCATGAAATCTGACAGCATTTCAGTTTTAACTTTGCATTAAATACTTATTTAGTCTTTTAAATTGCTAATTGACTATTTCACAGGATAGCGCTCTTGTGCAGCAGCATGTAGCTTCTCAGTAGGTTTACAGTTCAGACCTGTCCCTGTGTGGTGGTAGCAAAATCTGTCACTCCTTTGTGTTCTGCCCTCTTTATGTGTGCTTGGTTAATACACATAGTAGTTACAGCAGAAAGATGATTATGGTAGTTCTTCTAGTTTGCCCACCATGGCTATCTGAAGGGAGAGAGAAAGATGTTCATTCAGTGTACCAAAGTCTTGACTGCCTTGTGATAAAACAAATTTGTGGCATAGTGTCTTTTTGTGTCTCTTCTGCTGCATATGCATCTAATCACATCTTTATGCATGTTATATCTGTAATCACAGGCAACAGTTCACTGGATCATCACATACAGGGGAGAGCATATAGCCCTATCTGAATGTGGAACCAGGCTCCGGTGCTTGTTCCAAAATACCTTCTTCTTTCATTCCTTTAAACCTCCAATTGCTGTATACTATATAAAGTAACTTTAAAATTTGTGATTATTATTTTTTTAACCTTATTTCATCTCCCTGCACTTATTTGACCTTTCCCAGATTCTGATTCATGTTGGCAGTGGGAAAAGATGCTCAGGACATCTCTAAAGACTTAGAGGCACTCCAGACTGGAGCATCATGTTCCTGCTTATCCATGAATAACTGAATGTGTTTCTTCACAAAGTTTTAAAGTTACTTTAAAAATGTTTCTTGTTTCTTCGAAAAGATGATGAATACCATACACAGAATGATCAAGACCTCTGCTGCTACTCATTGAGTGTTTTCATCTGTTTTTAATGCAAGAAGTAACTTCCAGGCTATTGGAGGTGGTCAGACTGGGGAAGAAGCAAAAGAAAAGGTCTATTTTTTCACCTGTGCCAGTTTCTTTGATATGGATGGTTGTATAACTGCCTCAGCACTGGTTTTGGTGGAGGGAGAGGGTGAGAAAGTGCACCCAGTACAGCCCACTGTAAGCACCATGAACTTGAATTTATGGATTTGTAGTTGGCCTAAGCTGGTACAACTGCATATACCTGTGAAAAGGTGTGATATGTGTGGTCTTCTGTTTTGTTTGCTCTGGCAGTCATGTAGTTCTGTAGTCAATCAGGTGGACTTGCTGTTGGCAGCAGTGTAGTCAGAGAGTAGGTTAAGCTGACAGGAACACTAGGCTAAGGATGCAGATGTTACAGGTAGAGAAATGTGTTGGGTAGCAGCTGCCTGAACAGGGTAGCTAGTCCTGCCTCTGGTGCTTCCTGTGCACCTGTACCTCGTGGTTGGTCAGCCTAAAATACTAAGTCACCAGAAAAAATAGAAAACACAGAATATTATTCTGGTTTTGCCAGTTTATCTTCCTGGCCCACAACAGCACCAGGTATACTGTAAGTGCTGGTGCAGAAGGAGTATAAAATGCTCAGGAGGAATAGGATCCCTGCTTCTGTCACGAACTAGTTTTGGGTTGCTTTAACTACAGCGTTGTACCATATCCTGAGAGAAACGTCTGTAAAAGTTTCAACCTCCATGTTAGGAGGACACCTCTTGAACAAGAGGCCACTATGTCAGTATGATCTGCTGAGTGAAACAGCCCAGAGATTATTATGTTCTGAAACAAAACTTCTGTTTGAACTTCTGTGCTCATCTCAGTTGGCATCCATGCCCATAGGACACAGAGTTATGGCAGTTGTCAGGTATGTCAATTCCAATTGCCTTGAGCTCTCCTGCAGAGAATCAGAGCTTGCCTGGCAATGCCAGTTTGCAGTTTCTGCCTTTCTTGCTGCTTGCTGGCTGCTTCATGCCACGGCAGAGCACTGTCCTGTCAGTTGTGCTGGCTGAGCTGCCATAGCAGCCTGCTGCAAGTTGAGCAGTTTGTACCACAGCTCTGCAAATAGCATCTTGGTGTGTGTAATTGAGAAAGAAGCAGCAGAGGGGCAAGAGTAACTATCTGGGAGGACAAGCAGAGGAAAATGGGAAAACAGAACTCCTTAAGCTTGATTTCTTGCTAAAATCCTTGTATTTTAAAAGTATAGTCTCATTTTCAAGACCTTGTTATTGGCATTTCCTTATTTTGAGGAGTGACAGGATTTCTCAGATGCCAGTTGGCACGAGTGACAAAGAGGCCTCAGGCAACTGCAGAGGACAGAGGGACCCACCCCTGATGTTTACTAGGGAAAGGGCCCTAGTTATCCCCTGAATACCAAGTCCCTTTCTGTGAGTCAGCTCTGAAAGGTGGGAGGAAGAGATGATAGGTTAGTTTGCAGACATCCAGAGCAGCAGGCCCCCAAGCGTCCAGCTCCCTAAGGACAAGTTGGATTCTTCTTCAGTGGGTTTTCCAGGTCCTCACAGGGAAAAGTGGCAGGAGGTCACCTTCTTACGGGACATGCAAGGATTCAGATACCCATGCCCATGGAAGTATTGAGGCTCCTCAGTGTACATACACAATAGATCAGAGCATCACCTGGATGATCATTTCTGCTCTTCAGTCCTGTTGCTGTGGTTAGTGCTGCTTCTGTGGGCTTTGTCCTCATTCCCCATGGTACTGTGCTGCCCTTCGCCGTTTTCATCCCATAGTCTTTCTGCACGCTTTCCCTTCAGCAGTCCTTGCTTCCTAACTTTACTGAATGTGTTCCTACACACAGTTTGTTTCAGATTCTTTTGAATACTGTCCACAATTTTGTGCAATGCTCATTATAGTTTTCTTAAAGTAAAAAACTTTAACAAAAAGTAGACTTTAGAAAAGCAATTTGTTTTGCTTTGTCTGCTTGTTTTATTTTTTAGGCTTGTTGAACAGGTTCAGTGAGCACTGTGTGTGTCTTTGGGGTACCTGGCTTTTGGAACCTGGCAGGAGAAAAAGGGGTTTGGCCACTTAGTCTCCTTGTGCCCACATAATTTGTTTAGTTTTTTTAACTGTTATCAGAATGTTAGCTCTGTGAGTTTGGAATTTAAACTTTGTTCTTCCAAGGGTGTATTTGCTGCTGTGTACTAAATGGGGTAGGTGTTAGGAGATCAGAGGTATTTTTGCTGTAGGATAAAAGAATACCAACTTTTTTGTTTTCATGAAGAGGTAAGAAGTGGTGTGTTTGGGAATTTTTTGCTTTCAGATCTTGAGTGCTCATCTTAATCTTTGACATTCATGAACTTGTAGGGTCAATCATCTTAAGAATGTGAAATACAGAATTTAGAGAGACAGGTCTTGACTTCTGAAGCAAACTTTTCGAAGCCTGCTTGTAATATTGTTCTGGTAATACTCTCTTGAGATTATTCCTTAAGAATCATGTTACTAGTGAATGCATAAATACAGCACACAGTGAGCAGACCTACTTCTCATTTAGAGTTGAAACTCTTGAAGTTGAGGAAAAAAAGATTACAGGAAGTGGCCATATATATCACCTTATTTTTGAGTGTGGAGTCCCACCGGTAGCTCAGTGTAAGCTAACCTTGTCTCATGTTACAGAAAAGTGCAGTCCCACTTTCTTCCCTGGCTGTGTGGTCCTGCCTTCTGTAACAGCCCCTATTGGATTCTTCTTTTTTTTCCCCTTTCCAAGTGGATGAGCATGTTGATTCTATTTTCCATACAGTTGCTGGAACATCAAAACTTGTTTGAGTTTTGAGCAAAAACGTGTAGAAGGAGTTTTGGGCTGCAGATTGCTCCTGCTGGCGGCAACACTGTCTTACATAGACTTAAATGAGTCATGAAGCTGTGCCTTGCTTGAAGAAAAAAGGTAGATGCTTCTGATTCTGAAAGACTTTTTATTTCTTAGTGCCCTAATAACATCTCAGAGCAGTATTGTTGTATTTGAAACTATAGTGATCCAATTTAAGAAGTTGAACTAGGCGGCTAATGTGACTTGCTTGAATGACGTGGCTTTCTACAGAGGAAGAGATGAAGATGTTGGTAAGGGATAAGACTGATGACCTTTATTTGCTGTATCTTACATAAGTCACAACAGTTCACAGGGATGTTTTGTCATTATTTTTTTTCCAACAGTTTCCTTTGTGGTACCTGAGTTTCCATCTGAACACGTGGTGGGTTTGCTATTGAAACAGATATTTTTTCTTTCATTAAACTAAGCTGCAAAGTGAATTGAAAGGCTTGTGTGCTTGGTTACTGACAGATGAGTGGAACAGAATTGCACAGCTGCAAAACTTTAAAATTTGAAGGACCAGTAAATGCAAGGAAATGAGTTGTCAGACTTGTCTTCTGGTCTCCCATCTGTTGTGTTTGCTAAACCTTGATTTCAAAATTAACATGTTGTGATGTGTCTGAGGAAAAACTGCTGCTTGTTTTTGCAAGGGGTGGAGCGTTGAAAAATTCTGATCCTGGTTGCCTGGAAAACCCAATGTCCCATACCTTTGTGCCCAGAAAACTACAATGTTCAAACCCCTCAGTGGTTAAACACTTTTATTATATCATTTGTGAGGGTAGTATGCTGAATCAAAAAGTCAAATGAAAAATTCAAGCTGAATAGAGTTAGTAAGTTGTCATATCAGGAAATATGGGAAATCATTAACCCTGAAGATGAGCTTCACAGAACTGTAATAATTTAAGATGCAGGGTAATTTAGTATGATTTTTTTTTTCTTGTTCCCTTCAATAGTAACAGGAAATAAGAAAAATTAAAATTGTAAACTGAGACTAATAAGATTAGATTTTAAGTTAAGATTTATTTGATTAAATAAGAGATAATCTAGTGTTGTATTTTTATGTGACTCTTTAAAAAAGCAATACTTATTTCAGAGTATTCCCCCTTCAAGTTTTTAAATAAATGTTCATAACCACTGCAGGAATTCTGCCTGAGTGTGCCTGTGGTAAGAACACGGAGAAAAGGCTTTTGTAGTAATAAGGCAAAATCCCCAGCTGAATTTACTTTCCTCTGTCTCCTGTCTTATGTACTTAATCCTGTTTCATAACAAGCTGCTGTGACTTATTTGAGGTATTAGTCTCCCAAATAATTCTCATCAAACTTTTGGTCTAATAACTGCTTTGTTGTCAGAAGCAGTATGTGCCATAGACATGTGAAGTACTTTTAAAAAGTAATTCACTTTCAAGGAAAAGTGCTTTTAAATAAATAGGAACTTTTTGTCTATTTCTCAAAGTTTGCCCTTTGTTTTATTTATCTTAGTAAAAATATGTTAGCCAGCTGGGAAATATCTGGATTTTTCATAGAAGGGATTAGTAAAAGATTTTAAACAAAGTATTTTGAACACATTCATTTTCCTGCTGCTCAAGTATCTGAATTAGAATTTGTTAAATTATATGAACCTCACAATTATAGCAGAGTGTTATCTCATATTGGACTGTATTAGAAGCATCTATTAAAAAATGAGTGCAAGATAAGAATCTTTGCCTGTGTTCTATACCTGTGTTAAACAGTCCCTGTCTAGGTAAACCCTGGTAACTTGCTTGGTGACCATTAGGTAGGCTGTGGGCCCCAGGTAGGTTTGGTAGGATTAAATTTTTATGGGTGACTATGCATTTCTCCTGATGGGGAAAATGAAGGAACAAGTCTAACCAGTTCTCTTTTTACACTTGTCACTTGGCGAATCAGCATTTCATTGCCTGTGTTTTATTCTGTGTCTTTTTGTATTCTCTTATTACTGTTCCCCTGCAGTTTATTTTGCTCCCTTTCTGGTTTTCCTCTTTGCCCCTTATTTGTGTGCCTTGCCTGGCTTGCCTTTCTGCAGAATACTGACTTACCAAAATATATACTGCTTACCAAAAGATGTTGATGAATTTGTGGTAATATTTAAAATAGAGTAGTGGTGTTCCAGTATCATTTGAAATGCTTCAGGCATCGGAAGCAGGCTCAGATTGCCTTGAAAAATGCAGTTGTGCTGGCATTTGTCAGTATAGCCTTGTGATTGGTGGTGTGAAATGCTAAATATCTTTACTGCTCTTAAGATGGATTTTCGTAAATCCATGAAAGAATTAGTAATACAGGGTCCCTGCAGTAGCAAGGGGCTTAGCTTGTAGGACAGAAGGATGGTGAACAGAAATAAAAGAACTTTCTCATTTTTTGGATTCTTTGAATATTTTGCTGACTCATCCCCTCACCTTGGCAGTAGTTTCTGTGGGTGCAAGTTTGCTTCTGTGGGAAGAGGTGTGATCTGTAGAAGACACAGGGTCAGTCTGATGCAGCCATTGCAATGGTTGTTCGTGAGGAGACACGCTCCTCTGTCCTTTTCTCCTCTCAGTTCCTCATTTCAGTGCCACTTTCCTGCATCTACAAAGCAGGGCTGTATCCCCAGCTCGGTTTCCTGGTGTGACAAATGTAGCATTCTTGCCTGAGACACTGTTCTGGTGTCTCCAATAAAGAAGTAGAGAAGTCTTAGTGGTGGTCTGCAGTGGAGAGTGTGTTTTGAACAGGGCCTTGCAGCCAGTAGATCCCAAGAGCTCTCCTGAGGTTTTGCATGTTCAGAGTCACAGCTGTTCCTTCTTTGGTGAACCAATAAATTTAGAAGCTGCCCTGCAGGTGACCCAATGTGCATGTGAATTTTGCAGTCCATGCTGTTCAGTGCTAGCTCTTGTTTAATGTGACAGTGCATTTAAGTCTGCAGTGAGTGCACTGGGACTCATGGAAAAAGAAAGGCACTTCTGCCTTTCCTCTGTCTGGAGAGAGGAACTGCAAAAGTTTCACCTCAGTGATGAATTGTGTTATGAAGCTTTTTCAGGACGTGCATTTCCCCTGGAATGTACTTTAGCTGGCAAAGCAAGTGTTTTTTCAAGTAAATGGTCATGCAGCTGTCCCTGTAAAAGCACAGATGCTTTTTTTTATGCATGAGATTATTTTTTTTTAATAATGGTTGCCCTGTATGACTGCATTTGCACACATTACTGCCTGTGGTTCCATGTGAGAGCATTAAAAAGTCAAATAGCCCTTACTTCCTACTTTGTTGTTTGTTGTTGTTGGTAACAACAACATTATGGTTATTGCTAAACCTACTTCTTGCTCAGATTATAGATGATGTGTTTTAACAAATATGATGAAAAAAACTTTCTTATGCCCGTCTAATTGATGGGCATAGATTCTAATGTAGCTCAACATGTTACCTGAAATCAAGACTCTTGAAACCAAGAACCAGTTTAGAGAGGAGATACTGCTTTATTCGGGCCTGTGTGCCAGGTGGAAATCCACAAATCAAGTGCACTTTTGAGGAATATCCAGCATATATTTATACACAGAAAATCACAGTCTCCACCTAAGTTTTCATATTCATTAACTTGACCAAATGTCCTTCTGTTGTGCCTGTGCACAACAATCTGCTACATTGCAAAACACTTCTGCATGCATGCAAGGTCTTTGGGGGAGTTACCCTTCCTCACGTTATACTTTTAAGGTACTGAGTCATCTAAGGACAGTGGAGTCTTTATTCTAGCCTGGCAAATTGTTAAAGAAGATAGGGAGGTTTCTTTGAACGGTTGTCTTAATGAGGATAGGGAGCTTTCTTTGCTTCCCTGTCACAAAGTGAGGGACACATCTTGACTTCCAAGAGGACCTTGAGTTGATCAGATGCTTGGTTGTTCTTAAAGGTTTAGTTGCCCTCTATAATAACTGTTAGCACATTCTTTAGACTAGTAAGGCACACTAAGGGTGTTCTTTAATGGTTAATATTGCTGCATGTACAATTACTAGCTCAACAAATTACTGGCTCAAGGTAACAATTGGAAAAGATTGAATCTTTCATACAGGATGGACAGAAGACATCTCTGCCTCCAGGAGAGCAGTAATTCTGACTACCTTTTTCAGAAGATCTGCTCCTCCAGGGTCTGTATTACTAAGCTCCAGATAACCATGAACCTTTAAATAGCAATGTTATAGATTTGCATATAATTATATTGAGGACCAAATGACATAAATAGACATCTGCAAGTACACATCTTTATTGAGGAAAGACTGCATAGAGTTTCCTCATGGATATTTATAAGCTCTCCATTGGTGACTTAGACTTTGCTTCTGTGTGCTCTCTCAGTAAACATCTCAAATATTTAGGCAAACTCACACATTGTGGAACAAATGCAAAGGGGGAATGGATGTGGAGCTACTTCAGGACACAGCTTTAAAGCAGTGCACCCAGAGCAAGAAATCCTCTACTTCATGGCTGCAGCCAAGATGCATGATGCAGGACGTATTTAGAGAAGAAGGTGTCACATTTTCAGAGGTGGTATTGTAGATTTTTTTTTTTTTTCTTCTCAAGCCTATGATAAATCAAGTTTAGACTCAGGAAAGCCAGGAGCTGGATTATGCTGTATTCACAGGTGTCTCTCCAGCTTGTTTTGTGTACCAGCTCCCAACCACATGCACTTACTGCTATGTTTGTTGCCTTTTGGTCACTGTGTTGTAAATTGCTGAACCCTGGTTTATAGTTTTCTTTAACCTCCTGGTTCACAGACTGATTCAGGGTGGAAGGGATGGTAGTTTGTCACACAGGCCACCTTCATGCTGCAAGCAGGGTCAGCACTGGATCCAAACCATGTTGCATGGAACTCTGTCCCCTCAGGTCTCGAAAGCCACCATGGATGGAGATTTCACAACTTAAAGAACAACCCTTTCCAATGCTTGAGTGTTGCTGTCTTAGTTTGCTGGTTCTCCCTTTGGAGGCAGTCCTTCAAGTCATGCATGAATGTCACGCGCTTGTAACCTGCTCGTTGTCTCAACAAATAAAGGCTCACTCAAAATCTTGTTGTTTTGTGGTGTCAGACTTTCATCCAGCTGTCAAATCTGCTCTTCATCCCAAATCTGTTCCCCACACTGCCTGGATTTATGTTAAGACTACTTCATTAGCTGCTGTTGTAGCCTAGGCTTGTAAAATGCCAAACCCTAGTTCTATCATCAGAGGATCCAAATGCATCTTGTTGAGTGACCGGGGGGTGGTTCTAAATGTCATGGCATAATCTATCAGGTTAATTTAGCAAATACTGCATATTAGGTTCTTGCTTCTGATCCAGTTTTTAGGGTGTTTTTTCATAATTTTTTTCATGAAAGTTCTTTGTGATACTTTTGTTGTGGTGGTCTCTGTTGAGTGAAATACTCATCTATCCTGATTCAGCTAAGGGAGCAAAAGGCAGCAAAAGGTTCTTACACTGAGGGATGCTGCTGCTTTCACAAGTGATTAATGTGTGATCTGACAGTATACCACCTTTCTGAAAACCATTGTTTCTTTTCTTAAAAAAAAAACCAGGCAGCATAGCTTCAAAGCATCTTTGTCAAAATAGCTCCAACTTCTTTGTTATCTGAGAATTGCAACCCTTAATAATGTAAAAACGGTGTTCTCCTCATTTAATGCAGTCAGAAGAATAAGGTACAGGTTGTAAAACAGATTTTTCCAAACTATTCTTGAAAAATATTCACTAAAAATCACTACTGCTCTAAGCTTTAAGCACTTCACCACTTTTCTGGATCATATAATCATAGAATCACTTAGGTTGGAAGAGACCTTAAAGATCACAGAGTCCAGCTATAGGCTAACCCTGCCTAGTCCACCTCTAGACCATGTCCCCAAGCACAATATCTAAACGCCTCCAGGGATGCTGACTCTTACCACTTCCCTGCACCCGATACTTGGCTACCCTTTCAGTAAAGAAATTCTTGCTGATATCTAACCTAAATCTCCCCTGGTGCAATGTGAAACCATTTCCTCTCGTCCTATTGCTTGTTACCTGAGAGAAGATCTTTAATGCTAATTACAAGGTTTGATCTTTTTTTATATTTCTGCTCTGAAAAGCAGGTTTACATAAACCTTGAAATGAACATAGAGCCTTTGTCTCTATTATCTGTAAGGCTTTTTTCCAGGTTGCCATCAAAGTCAGGACTGGAGAAGAAGCCAAACTGGTGCAGGGTCAGTTTGAGTATTCCTCTGTCCTGTTTCTGAGAGTACAGGAGTGTGTCAGGGGAAATGAGCTGTACTGAGGCTGGGCATGTGAATTTTACTGACTTTGTTTTGGCACAGACCATGCTACTGCAATGTTTGTACTGTCCCTCTGGGCTTCAGGAAGGCCTTTTAGTATTGACACTCTTATGGACCCAAATTGTTACACCCTCTGAAAAGTTGTGGTACTGAGCCTGCAACTGCCTGATTAGGTCTGTCCATGCCATCTCTTAGAAGATGCTGGACTGGGGTTTGAAAGCTTTGGTACACCCAAGCTACTTCATTTCTTTGGGCACACTTGCTGTACCATCAGTAGTGTGTTCTGTAGCATCATTATTGTCTGGGATTTTCAACTACCCAGGATAACTTTATTCTCCCCTTACATAAGATACTTAAGATCTGAATACAAACCCCTCTTATTTATTGGAGTATTTTAAGGATATTTGGGATAATCGAATACGATAGGTGAGTAACAAGTCCTACTCAGTTGTTATGTTAGGCCCAAGCAGGTACAATAGAATAGATGAGGTTTATGGGTCAGTTGTTTAGTATCTGGGGACTAAACAGCCTTTATGGTACAGCTGGGAAATAGTTGAAAGTGGCTTGGGTTTGTTTTGGTTGGTTTTAACTAGAAAAAGAAGCATTGCAGCACAAATTTAGTAATGAGCCAGAGATGGAAGGAAGATGGGGAAGGCAGGGCTTGGAGGCAAGAGTGTCACAGGACTTTGTGTCTTTTAAAATTTACTGTCAAATGAGGAATGAATATCTTAACTTTAGAAAGCATTTCTTTATTTTATGTATTAAAAAGGTAACTCCTTTGTGAATAAGATACCATATTTCAGTATTGTAGCTCTTCATGTGCAGATAGGTCCTTATATATGGCATTTAAAGGTGAATAGCAGTGAATAATTGGGTAAATATAGTGCAGGAGGTTGGGGGCGTTTCAGTTAAATATCTTGTTGCAGTTAAATAATTGTGTCAAAGATCTAGGCACAAGGTTTTGAATTAATGTTTACATATTTGCCCTGAGCTGAACTACAGGATTTTATTGCTTGGATTAATAGGTGAACATTCTGTGTTATACACTCCTTAAGGTATAAATCTGTTGAAAATCAAAGCCACCTGTCTTAAACAATACACTTTCTTCTTCCCATTAGCCCAAATTAAAGTATATCTGGTAAAGGGTTCATGTGATAGGATAGAGTAGAATATTCTGCTTTTGATTAATTGCTAACCAATAACAACAAAAAAAGGAAGGATGCCCTAACAGTCTTTTTGTTCCACAAATAGTGTTCTAATCAGGAACAGTTGCATTCATTGCATTCTTTGAGGCGCAGATTGGAAACAGTCACTTAAGAGCATCTCTAGTAACAGGAACATCTATTGCACCTTTTTTCTGTTCAGTGCTCGGTTTTTATTTTCTCTTTGCCTTTCATTTTCCCTTTGTTATGGTCTGAATTCATTAATTTATCTATCCACATTTAGTAAAATTGTTAAGTCTTGGTTAAATTTATGCTCTGTTGAACTGTCATGTGGCTCTAAATGTGAACTGAGAATGATGCAGATTTTGGACATTTTAAATTCTAAAAAAGGGAGGCAATTTGCTAGAAGATTAGGGTGAGATGAAGTGAAGTATCTGCATGAACTATCAACAATATTGCATTTCTTTCTTAATACCTGAAGTAAAAAGCTCTGCCATCATAGAGTAGTCATTTTAATCATGGGAGGATGCAGCTTGTAGAGGTAGAGTGTCAGGCTCTTGATAAATGTTTACTGTGGATCCATAAAAAGTGTGAAACTGAGGCTGGTGGAAAGTATCTCCCTGATGAGACTATTACACATTATAGTGTATAATATGTCCTCAGGATAGGTGAAAGGAGTGATTTTATGATGGAAGTTGCATCTTATCCAGAGTAAAGAAGTACATCAGTGTACTAGACTGCATCCTTCTGGATTAATGTTGAGAGGTCTCTCTTAATCTCAATTCGTTACACTCTTGGAGAGGAGAACAGTGAAAGCTTAATGTTACATCAATTAATTTTTTAATACAAAGTTAACTTGTTTACTGTTTATGAATCATTTGAGATGTATGGAATCATGTTTGATCTATGGATGTTTAAAACCAAAGTATGTAATTGTTGGTTTGCAAGGGCTTAAGTTTTATTCAATTTATAAAAGGTAGGAATCATTTAATGGATTGAGAGTAGCCCTGAGGAGAAGGACTGGAGAGTGTTGGTTGATGTAAAGCTCAACATGAGCCAGCAATATACATTTGCAGGCCAGAAAGCCAACCATATCCTGGGCTGCATCAAAACCAGCATGATCAACAGGTTGAAGGAGGTGATTCTGCCCCTCTGCTCTTTTGAGACCTCACCTGGAGTACTGTGTCCAGCTGTGGGGTCCCCAGTTACAGGAAAGACGTGGTCCAGAGGAGAGCCACAAAGATGCCCAGAGGGCTGGAGCACCTTTCTTGCAGGGGACAGGATGAGAGAGCTGGGCTTGGAGAAGCGGCAGCTCCAGGGCCTCCTTAGAGCAGCCGAAGGGGGTCTACAGGAAAGCTGGAGAGGGGCTGTTTACAAGGGCACGTAATGGCTTTAAGCTGAAAGAGGGTGGGTTTAGATTATGTATTAGGAAGAAATTCTACTGAGGGAGTGGTGAGGCCCTGGCACAGGTTGCTTAGAGAATTTGTGGCTGGCCCCTCCCTGGCAGTGTTCAAGGCCAGGTTGGATAGGGCTTTGGGCAACCTGGTCTAACGGAGGGTGTCCCTGCCTGTGGCAGGGATGGTGGAGCTTTAAGGTCCATTCCCGCTCAAACCGTTTTATGATTCTGTGTATCTCCGTAAGTATTTGCCCTGACACTGTAGGGTGTGAAAAGGCTAGCTCTGTTTTGAGGCTTCCTTCTTTTTGTCATGTGTTGGGCTGCTGCTCTGGTTTGTGATTAATAAAAAACCCCAGTAGGATAAAGGGTCAAAATAAGAAAGTTTTAAGTTTCATAGACTTCCTTGCCCAGTTCTTCCTTCCCACTCTCCATTCCAGCCTTGGTGATTGTAGGTGTCTGTATGGTGAATGAGATGGGCTGTGCTGCATGTGTTACAAATCATTGTCTTTTGCTTTAGCTTTTACCAGATTCGTGTATCTATGAAAATCCCTCCAAGAATTCCACACAAATTAGAAGCTAGCTTGTTACATGCAACGGGTAAGTGCAAAACCTTTTAGTAAATGAAGTCATTATCTCACTTTCCTACTTAAGGGAGCGTGCTTTTTTTTTTTCTCTTCTGCTGTTATAACTGATACTAAAGAGTTTTAAATTTTGTTCTTAATGCAGTAAAAATATACATTGTTTAATGATGGTCTGCTGAAAAAATAGCTTGTTCTTAGCAATGAGAATTAAAAGTTGATTACAGAATTTGTGTGAACTTGTTCTTCCTCTGTTAATTCCCTTTGATTGTAACAAAATACGGTGATGCCCTTATATTGGTGTCTTCTGTTTTTTTCACTGATCTGCTTGATCTTCTCTATGTATTAGACTAAGAAGGCCAAGAGCAAATCTCATTTAAGTAGGTATAATGAAAACAGTGTAGAGCTTCAGATACAGACGTTTACACTCATTGTTAAGCCTAATTTTTTTCCAAAAAGAAGACTGTGAAAGGATCTGGTCTTCCTGTTTTCAAACATCCTCTCTTGCTGTCTGGTGGCAAATTTAAAAGTTGATTTAACTTCCTGAACAGAATTATCTGCTTCCTCATCTTTTCTTTTTTTAACCTGGCAGTTGTTTTTGGGTTCTTTGTCCAGGCCAGCTGAACCTGGAGAAACCTGTTAGTGCTCTCCTAATTCTGTGAAGCCTACACCTCAGCATGCTGTAAAAATGGGATAAGCAAAAATTTAAGTATAGAAATGACAGGTAACATTCTTGGATTTGCTATGAAGAAAAGCCTACCACTGTCTGAGAAAATGTGATAGGAGATTACCAAAGCCTGAATTTTTGAGCCTATTTTAAAAGTAACTCTGAGTAGAACAACAGTGTAGACAGTGAATTTTAGTCATGCTTTGTGAATATTTCTTGGATTTGTGTGAAATAAATAATTCTTGCTAACCAGGATTGCCCCATTTTGAAGGCCACTCCTTCTTACCTTCAGGTTGTTCTGTGCTCTGTTGGCACAAGTGCCTGATTTGGCCTGGGAACTCCAGTGGGGAATTAATTCAGCTGATAAGTAGCCATTTCACAAAAAACCAAACTCATCCAAACCCAAAAACTGGGGTCCTTTCAAGATGTCATAGTTTAGTGTATCACATAGAGAAGGGTACGTGTTGGTCAATGACAGAGTATTAGTTTGTCCTTCTGGGTAGGATCATGCTTCCTGAGGACTTCTGGCATTTGTTTCAGAATTTAGCAGAGCTGGACAGTGTGTGTCTAACTCACAGCTCTCCAGCTCAAGGTGGTGGAATAGCTGATGCTAGTTACAGAGACTGCCAGTGTTGGTAGAAAATAGCTGCTGTTACGCTACCTGTGGGCTAGTGCTAAGAGGCTTGACTCACTGTCTGAGAGTGTCTGTTGCTTGTTGGCCATAGAGGACTTTGGACAGGAGCACACAACTCTCACTCTTGAGAATGATTACAGAATGATGTCCTGTGTTGGTCAGGTGCTTCTTCCTACACTCTTCTATCTCTTGTTCTAAGTCCTGTTCCCTTTGACAGCATCATGGTTTCCCCACTTCAGTCCCAGTCATTTTGCCTATTTCTAGCTCTCCATAGCCTCTGCACAAGCCACCTGCAGTTTCCTTACCTCAGCTGTGTTTTCCCCCTTCCCACAGACTCATCTATCTCTTCCTTTTATTTCTCCAAGTCAAGTATACAGTTATTTCCTCCTTCATGGCCTAGCCCTTCCCAGTTCTTTGTAAGGTCCTGTGAGAATGTAAATCTAATTTTCTTCTATTTCCCACATCCTTAAGTAGTTCACTAGAATTGCTCAAGGCCCACCTATCATCACAGATCATTGAATGCTTTGTGTTGCAAGGGACCTCAAAGATTATTTCGTTCCAACCCCTTTGGGATGTGATATGGCAAGCTACTTGCTTTAGCTCCAGCCCTGTGAAGGTCTCCTGGCATTCTTGTAATTTGAACAGAGATGTAGTTAAAAGAAAAACCTATGTCATTCTCTTTGTATGAGGTTGTTTCAGATTTTAGGCTGTTCTGCATACCTTCTTCTATCAGAAACTCATGGCTGGCTTTCAGTTAGAGAGGAAAAAAGAGCAACTTAAGAATAAATGTCCATTTTTACGATGCAAGAATAATGAATTTGCTGCTGGCTTTTTCTCCTTCATGGCTGAGAGAGCTTTTTGTGTGGATAGAAACCTAGAAGTAGTCTTGGCCAGTCAGTGCATAGTTGACTTTAAAAATAGTAGTTTTGCCTTCTTGACTTCACATTTGTGAGACCTTGCTCCCCACAAAGGTATGGCTCGGCCTG
Source organism: Zapornia atra (assembly GCA_013400835.1). Taxonomy (NCBI): domain Eukaryota; kingdom Metazoa; phylum Chordata; class Aves; order Gruiformes; family Rallidae; genus Zapornia; species Zapornia atra. The sequence continues at coordinate 116,716 of VZTU01012521.1, forward strand.
TTCCTGGTGTCCACTTTTCCTCTTTGGCTCCTTTTTCTCAGTGCTGAGGGTGCTGTTTCATGTTACGCTGAGGTCAGCAGAACTGAGGGCTGTAGCTCAGAATTGGATGCTGCATAGGAAGTGGGACCTTGGCCACGTGTCTCCTGTACTTCTTTTGTATCAGACTGGAGTGGAAGATCCCTTTTGCTGATGCTGTGCAGTTGTATCAGGTTACGTGACATGTGAAACCAAACCTGCTCTGCCCTTCACCTGTAGCAGGTGACACGGTGGATATGGGATGGAGGTGGCATTACATGTAGGGGAACGAATGATGCCGTTTTTGTGACCTGAAAGCGCTTCAGCAAAGCCGGGTATTTTTACTTGTTTCTAGTTTCCAAAGGGAAGTTGAACTCACATGTTCTGAAGATTGTGGGAACATTTGCCAGGTGCAGTGATTTTTCTGTCAGGGGCTTGTAGACCCCACATCTGTAAAGCACAAACTTGGCAGATTTTGTTTTTTCTGTGGATTCCTTTGAATTAATTTATTAAGAAAAATCTCAAGAATTGGGGAAAAAAAGGTTTTATACCTTCATTTACACAATTTCTAAGATTTTGTATTCTGGAAGAGGTTATTGAGCCTGCTTGTAGAGGAGTGATGAAGTGCAGATATTTCTGTTACTTCTGTTCTTCCAAGTTCCATCTTCTTTTATGTGTTTTTTCACAGGATGGTGCCCATTGTGATGTTTCCTGTGTGATAACCCCTTGCTGTTATGCTAAATACTTCCTCCATAACTGTTTTAAACAGTTCCCTTTCCCATTTTTTCTACAACTCTTTTAACCCTTTTTTTGGCACAGGATTCTCCAACTATTTATCACACTTTTCTGAACTCTTCCTATGACCCATCTGTGGACAGAATGCAGAAGTGTCATAATGAGACATGTAAGGTTCAGATGACACAGTTGGAACTGGTCTGGCCAGAGTAGTATGCAAAGATCTAGAAACGAAGAATGAACCACCTCTGTTCTTGATTAATTCTGTGGAATGGTACATTTCATTTAACCTCTTTGCCTCATCTGTAGGTAATGAAAAGTTCACAATGTGGTTAAACCTTGCAAATCACATGAATGCTGGATAAAACAAGACAGATTTCAGGATTTTTGTTAGAATTTTTGATGTGTAGAGTGTCTCACTCCGATTTGGAACAGAGCAAATATTTTCAGTCAAGAAGTTACATTAAAAGCAAATTACATTAAAAATATTGATACAGTATTTCTTTGAAACAAAATGCACTCCCTCAAACTCAAGCAGTTGCTGCCTGAAATGGAAACTGCTGACATAGTTGGTGTTACAGTTTTAATAGTGATCATGAAACTGATAGAAATCATGGTTCCTCTTCTAGAGTTTCAAAATTCTAGGCCAACTATATTAATAATTGTTTCTTTTTTCAGGTACAGATCTTGCCTTTCCTGCTTCAATCCATGACAACATAGTTTGCAGTAAAACATTTCAGATTCTTTACAAAAATGAGGAAGTATCTGTGAACGACGTGATGATTTTTAAAATAAAAATGCTGTTAGATGAGAGGAAGGTAATCTGCCATTTAAGTCTTCATGATATACAAATGGATTTGTATAAATAAAGACCAGAAAACATTTCATGCTTCTACAATTTCTTTTTAGATTGAGGAGTCTCTTAATGAAATGAATTTTCTGCTAACGTTAGATCTACACTTCACGGATACGGACTATTCGTAAGTTTAAATAGAGAAGATTTTGTTAAAGTAGCAATATATGTTAACTTTTTAACTGATTAAATCTGCATTATATTTAGATGTGTGTTCATATTAGATACATATGAGGGTACAAAAGAAATCCAATGCTGAAATCTGCCAAGATTTCATAACTGGGTTTTCTCATTCTTATTTTTTTCTTTTTATTTCTTTTTTTTTTTCCTAGGGAGATGTTGCTGCATTCTGAAGTATAGAGCTACGCGAAATTGCTGTCTGCATCAGTTATTGACAACTTGCTTGCACTTTAAATATTATTTTTTTAATTCTATATTGTTTTGTTTTACTTTCCTTTTAGACCAGATGACCTGAGCACACTACAGCCAATTAGTAGCCGAACTTTAAAGTTGCACTTTAACTTACACCGGGGCCTTCATCATTACGTTAATGTTATGTTTGATTACTTCCACCTTTCTGTCATATCGGTTATAGTCCATGCTTCTTTGGTTGCTCTGCATCAGCCATTGATAAGGTAAGCTTTTGTTAATAAAATGCAAATAAATTACTGAGTGTCTAAATGTAAATGCTATAAAAATAGCATTTAGGGATGAGGAACTTCTTGTTTTCAAAGTTACCTGGAACAAATTGTGAGTTTGTTTTTGTTAGGAGTGAGTGTAGAAGAGAGATAATATCCAAGCCCAGAGAAGAGGAAGAATGCAAAAATACCTCTGTTTATACAAGTGTATTCATATGTATAAATATTTATACATTTTCTTAATAGGGAAGATCTGCTGCTCACTCTAGTTAGTGACTAAAATAGGTGCTGCTAATACAAACAGAGCATCTTCTGTTCACTATCTTCACAGTTTTCTGTTACTACAGTTAATAGCAATGATGTCTGCAAATCATGCACTTACCATTTTCTAAAGTAAATGGAAAATAAGAATTTCATTTTCTCTTTTAAAAGAAGCTTTTGCCTGGTTTTTTACAGAAGCCTTTTGTGTTTCATTGACTTTTGTCACTCTTTTGCAATTTCTACTTACCTTGTTTCTCTGTGTCCAAAGTAAGTGTGAAAAAGGGCCATACAGTGAGTGCACATATGACTTGTTCTTTACACAGGTTTTCTTTAGCCCATCTATTTTTGCCTGCTCTTGTGGTCTTCAAATACTCTATGCTACTTCCTCCAAGCTTCTTCATATTCAAATTCAGGCTGTGCTACATTTTTTCATCTGTTTCTGGCATGGTGATACAATAATACCTTTTGATTTTTAACTCTCAACTTGATGTTGCTTGTATAAAGAGATAATGAAACAAAATAGCAACTCCGATGCTGCTTCAGTTATCTTTAGGGTAGAATATTTCCAGTGTTCACAAAATTAAGTATCCAAGTTGTCCTTTGAATCACNAATTTACAGTGTTTTATTTCAGCTGGGCTATCCCATATTGTAGTATTCAGCAAATACTTCATAGTTGCCATATCCATAGCATGCTTGCTTTTCTGGAGCATCTCTTTCTGAAACACCTGAATATTGCAGATTTCACTCCCTTTCATCCTTTGGGTTTGCCTGGGTGACGGTGTGCTGCTCTGTTTGGATCAGGCTCACATTATTGGCAGCCCTTCTTTTCCTAGGGGGTCACTTTCGGAGGGTTAATCTCATCTGAGAGCTGCCTTAGAAGCTCCATTCCCCTTGAGCAGCACCAGAGACTTAACTGAGAAATCTGAGCCATCCTGAGGGGTTTTAAGAGGGCAGCCCACCATGCTAGGAACTTTCAGGATATTATTTAGTCCTGCTTTCACCCACTTTACAAGAAAAATCAAGAATTATTTTAAACTACGATAGGTCTGTGACACCTAGTATGTTCAGATTACAAGTTCCTTTGTGTTTTTTGCAGTTTTCCTCGCCCAGTGAAGAATACGTGGTTGAACAGGAATGCACCAGCACAAAACAGGGACTCTGTGATCCCTTCTCTTGAAAGCGTGGTCTTTGGCAATAACTACACAAAACAGTTATCAGCAGATGTAAGACTTTATCATATAGCATTTTATTTTTATTTTGTTGGGCAGCGTGAATTACGTCTTTTCTGCAGAAAAATTACTTGATAAGGAATGAATTCTGTTAGACTTACTGGGGTGTGCCATGTGATATGGGAAATGAGAAGAATTGTTCCAAAAGGCTATGTTACATGCTTCAGGATCATGCAGATGGAAAAGCTTAAATATTTAGTGTTTTACCTTGTTGTTAAAATATTGCAGTCTATTGAAAATTGCAAAAATATGGATGAGGATCATGAAGAGGCTTATCAGTTGTTTTAGTTAATCTGTTAAGACTTCATGTACTGGATAAAATTTTTATGAGCCTCATCTTTTTTGGTTTTTTCCTTAGGGATGCAGTTTTGTTGTTTCAGAGTCCTTCCTCAGCCATGCCTATAATTTCCACTACACGCTTTGTGCCAGTTTGCTGCTTGCTTTCAAAGGGTTACACAGCTATTTCATGATGATAGCAAAGGAGCTCCCCTCCTCTCACCGAATCGAACTGGGTATGTTGAATTCAGTAAAATGCCTCACTGTCCTGTTGATGGCTTTATATTAAAAATTACCCCTCTTCTAGACTAAACTGACACACATACACATCTTGTACACCTAAAATCATTTTGCTCAGAGCTGGAATTTAATAAAAAATTTTTAAAAAAATTAAAACCCAAGTAGTACAGTCACGATAGTAATAAAATGAGGAGGTAACAGTCTGAATTTATGGAAATACATTTTTTCTTGTCGGTCTTGATTTGCCATGTAAAACTAGAGTAACCTGTAATCCAAGTGACATGCTGCACTGGGCTCTTTGTTATACCAATATACAATGTTACTTTATAAAAATTGGAACTCTAAACTTTGATTTGAGAAGAGCATTAGGGTGGAAACTTAGCTAGAAAAAGACCTACAAGAAAAAATTGCTGCTGTAACTTTTTAAACAGACTTAGTTACCTAAGAATTAGGAAGAGATCTGAATAGACAAGATCGATTCCTTCTATAAAACTGAGTAGTTAAAATTTGCTTTCAGAGAACCTATTCCTTTAATGAAGTTGAAATTAAACTCTTACAGGACAGTCTCATAAAAAGAAATTTAAATACTGTGGCAGTGAAGACTTCTAGTAACTACATGTGATAAAAGTAACTATAAATACTATGGGAAATGTAATGTATGGAAATGTATATTACGTTTCTGTAGGATGCACAACTTAACTAGGAGAGCAGTAAAAGTAAAAAGGAAAATACATTAGCATTGTAAAGGGTGATTTAGACCTTTTTCTCATCAAGCATATACCTTTTCAGTCGTGTAAATTTTTATTTAAATCTGAAAAAATAAATCTTTTGGAATTTAAATTGATTGCAGGCAGCATTTATTGGTTTTTATATTTAATTATGCCAGTGTCAAAACTAAGCATTATGAAACAGCAAAACATTGAGGCTGGAACTGAGATGTAAAAACTATTTTTAAAATGAGATTTGGTCAATTAGTGACTCAAACAAAGAATGTTTTCACTTTTATATTACACAACACAAAGCTGCTTTTTTTGTTGAGGGCTGACGCGCATTACAAATCTGTGCATAGAAAAATACCAGAAACTGAGCTTTTCTTTACAGTAGGAAAAAGACTGCTACAGTTATGGTGCAAAGAATATTTCCATATCAATAATCTTGATATGGAGGGAAACACCCTACTAAAAGGAGTGACTCAACTCTTTGTCTTCCTTTTAAGGACAAGTGCTTTTTCCCAAATAGAATTTGTTGGCATTATTGTTCTAAGGATAGGCTTAGACTAAATCTTGATACTTAAATGCTTTGGATAGGACCTTCAGTTCCCCTAAAACACTGCTACAGGATATGTATATAATAGAAAAAACGCAGCCATTGAGTTGCATATTTGGGTTGTATGTTTCAAACCTCACTGAAGTCACCAAAAATGTTTTCATAAGTTTCAGTGGAACTTGAGTCAGGACTTTTGTCATTTCTGTGGGTAATTCAGCTTGCTTGTAGGAATGCAAGCTTGAAGAGAAATGCTCAAAAGAAATAATGTGAAGAGAAAATTACTACTTATATTTAACATTAATTGTACGTATTCTGCCGACAGTTTGTTTCCTGTGGTGGGTTGGGGTTTTCTTTTCTTTATTAAATCTCTGCTAGAATTACTTTGTTTTCTTATTTGTAAATGTTTTTTTCATTCATTTCAGTTATATTATGTATATACATTGATTGGGACAATTGATGTAACAAAAAGGACTAATAATGTAAATATTAATTATGCTACTATTACTTACCTTTTGCTCATGAAAAATAACTAATGCCTACCATTAACACTACCTTTTCTAAAATCCATAGACAGTAAAAAAAAAATAAAAGCTGTGTTTCTGTGATGTCTGTAAAGAAATTGAAGCACTCTAGACCTCACAAAGTACACAACTGTCATTTGCATTTATTATTACATTTTAAAGTAAATGAAGTGGTTTATAGTGGAGGTTTTATGTGGGAAGATTAAATGGGTATTACAGAAGAGAATCTCAAGTCCTACTTATATCCCAGAATCATCACTTTTTTGTTTTAAATTCAATGATTTCCTCTAATTTTGTTTCTTCTGTTTGCTCTGCTATTGCTCTGTCATATAATTTTAACACGAGACAGGGATTTTGCAGAAGCATGTGCAGACAGCTGTTGGACTGAACTGTAATTGAGCATTTAAGTATTACTGGTTTTAGGAAAAACAAAATACTAGAGTAATGTATAGATAGTCTTAAAGTGATATCTAAGATAGAAACTACACTAAAATGATATGCTTCCATGTACTGATCTAACTGCACTAATCGCCAGGCTAGCAATAAGCTTTTTTTACTAACTTTAAGGCAAATAATAAATGAGAGATGAAAAAAGGAGTGTAGTAACTAGTCATGTGTGTGCAATCCCTATAACTAGCCAAGGCCAGCATGCAGGTCCTTTATGAACGCCTTCTCAGAAGAAAATATCCACGAACCCAGAGAGACGCCTACCTAGGTATGTTTTCAAAGCAGGTGATATAATCCCTCAGATCTTTATTAATAACACA
>VZTU01012521.1:123572-188733 GCA_013400835.1 Zapornia atra
ATCTCCTATATTCTTATAAATATAAAATATTCTTGCTAATAATATAAATTAATACATTCTTTTGTAAAGAGGAACACTATTTCACCATTCAGCCATTATGAACGTATGCTAAACTGATGAACATAGATAGTAAGCTGAGACATTCCTACTGGTTTTGGTTTTGTTTAGTGTTGTTCTGTTTTGCTAAATAAAAATGATTGAAAAATTCAGTCAGTTGTCGCCATTTAAATAAAAGAGCTGAAAATTATACTTCCCATTTAATTCATCACGGTCTCAATTTTTTAGATAACTAAAGACTAACGTGAGAAATCTTACAGGTTGTTTCTGCTATCTCAAGGCTTGATTCATTCAAACACTAAAGAAGACATTGTCAAAGCTTAAGGTGTGTTTGTCCACATCTAAATGTCCAACTCTCCCTTTGGAGACTGTCAGTGTTGGCGTGATGTGGACAAAGGACGACAGTGCTGTTAAAGCACACAGAAGTTTGTGATGGGAAAAGAATAAAATGGCAGTTTAGTCACCAGCTTAATCCTCTATAATGGCATTTTGGTCTTGCTCTAAAAAGGAAAAAATATTTTTTAGCAGGGCCAGAAAAATTCAATCAGATGTTTGCTGAGTGAACGTTACTGCAGTAGAATGTTAATATTTAATTTCTTTTCATTTTTTATTGTCTCTACTCTGGTTTTGGTTGTGGTTTTTTTATTTATAACGTTGTAGTTTGGGATTTTCCATAATGATTTTAGACTTCAGAGTTTTAAATATTGTTCAAAGCCTATTCTCAAGTACACTGTGACAAACGACATAAATAATCAGTTTCGTGCCCCAAAAGTAGTATCCTATCTTAAACTTATTCTCCTATGTTTCCAGAATAATTACTATCAAATAGTTTGGCTAATTCAGCTGCCTGTAGTTTATTCCAAAAACATGTTCTAAGTTTCTTTCTGAGACCTTGATGTATTTCTGCAATTTGGGCATTTTCTCAGAACTTGTGTGAGTTAATTTGTTTCTCATTAAGTTCAAACCTAACTGTAATGGGTGCAATTAGTTGAAAATCAATATATACTTCAAAATCTAGATGGTATTATTCAAAGACAAGTTGAGTAAACACACTGTTGCCATTCTGTAAACCTACACTAATTATTCATATTCTTAATTTATTATTTTGGCTTTCAAGGCATGTTTTGTAGGTGTATGCTTTCAAGAAACATTGTGGGTTTTTTCCTTAATACTGTGTTTCAAAAATCAATTTAAATATAAATATATGTTACTGACAACTTTAGGGTTTATAAGTTGTTCCCCTGTTACTGGTTCCTCCAATGTAGAAGGAAATGAAAACACAATACTAAATTGTTATTTAATTGATCAGATTTCCTTGAGTAGAATAGGAATTATTAACCAAGAAAAACATCCCACATGAAGGAATAAATCTGTTTTCTTTATAAATAAGTCATTCAAGGTTCAGATCCAGCTTAAGCTGCCATACCATGGAAGATTGATTTGCTCTTAACATTGAGCTATTGAGAAAAAGATCAATTAAAGAACAGTTTTGTTTGACTAAACCATAATTCCTCAGACAATTAAAGAATTTATTTATATTCATGTAGCGTGCAAATGAGGTAAATAATATACCTGTAGAAAAATGATACTGAATTGAGGTGTCTGGAAACTCGGAGGTAGCGGAGGAATTGTATTAGCTTGTTCGGGAAGGGCGACATTGCTGCTGAGTAGCTGAGCAGCTCTCAGTGGACAGTCTGCAAACTGTATCATCTAAATTACAGTATTTTCAAGTGTAATTTTGAGTGGAAAAATGGTGTCCTTGACAAGTTGTTATGAGAAGTGATTCTGATTCTCAATTGCAAACCTTTTTTTTTTTTTTTGTGTGTGTGTGTATTCTGTCCTCAATCCCTGAAATTAGTAAGAAATTATTTTAATGGGAGTTTATAATTTACTTGATTTAAAGTTGATTGTGGCACTTAATAAGGTTTCACATTTTATTTTATGGGTTCTTTCCATTTAATGTTTTTAAATTGTTTTGTGAGATAATTGGTTTTACTCTGCAACTTGGAAAGTACATTTTTCATGGTTATATCCTCTCATCTTTGCAGAGAACATAGATGTAGAAGTACGTCTTTCAGAATTATGTGAACAAGTAAAGGTACAATTATTTTTTTCTTCATGTGTTAGATAAGTGAAATAACTATAAAAGTAGAGTGCTGGTTTCATATGCTACTTGGGAATAAAAGCCTTGTTTCATTGATAACATCCTGTGTGTTCTTTGCCAATGCTTATTTCAACTCTTCCTCATTCAAAGAGAAAATCAAAAATGTAACTAGTGGCCCAGTGGCTCGGCATGTCAGTAGTAGCCATGGAACTGGAGGTTATAGAAAGGTGGATTACTTGTGGATTAACGCATTGGTAATTTGAATTCTTTGGTTTTGATGGTATCAAGTAACAGTGTTACAAGATGAAGCAGTAAGTTGTACCAGACCAGATGCTCCAAGTGATCCCCTCATCTGGAAGGACTTGTCCTGATAGTGTGCATTCTCAAGGAAATACTGTCTACTTCAGATCGCTTAGATTTGTGTCCTGACTCTCCCCTTACTTAGAACTAGCCCCAGCTGAATCGCTAATTTCATTGTCACTGCAAAGTTTAGAGTACAAGTTACAAAACTTTGAAAGATTGTCTGTGCTTTGCTGCCGTGTGGACCATCTGTGCAACTTCTGCAGAACATTTAGCTTACCTTTCATTACTGTAATAGGAATATAACTGCAACATAATACTGGCTTGAAAAGGGTATCATTTGTATAACTGGAGCCAGAGCCAGCATGGTTAGCTCACTGTGAGCAACTAATAACGTCGATATATTAAGTTTTTCTTCATTGATATAGCTTCTGCCAATGCTTTAGTTTCTCCCTTAGCTTGAAAAAGTATGTTAATTTTTTTTTTCCTTTTTGTTCTTTTGTACAATTCTGATCAAATTTCTTTCTCCTCTTTTTTCCATGCTCACCTGCTAAGCTGGTGTTTCAGTGTTTGCAATTCTTCTTTCTAACTGCTCTTTAGTATTGCCAGAGTGGGGTCTTTACTGTAGTCTTAAACCCTTTGCTTGGTGCTGTGTGTGCCTGCAGTTAGTTTCTGAAAAACAACATTTTTGTAAAATGGGCAGGGAACTGAAGCTTCTCAGTCTGCAGTTGATTTGTGTGGCATTCTATCACAGGGCTACAGCAGTTTGTTAAGGAAGAAAAAAATTGTTTTACACTGCATTTGTTTTTGTGTGAGCTGGTTCTTGGAAGCCTGTGCTATAACCCTGCTTCCTGATTATGTGTAAAGTGTATATAGATACATAGCCTCATAGATGTTACTGTGAGTTGGGGCTATTTGGAGGTGGAGATGTCTTTATTAAATTTTCACAATTGTATCAAATGTGGACCAACATACTGAGTATTGATTTTCCATTTTCTAATTCTGATTTCTTTCAGACACACTATATTTTTACATGTTAGAAAATAAAACGGTTGCAACTCAGTTATGGTTGCCATAAATGGAATTGTTGCTTTAAATATTAATCAGGAGTGCTAATTCTAAAAGACAGATGAATAATATTTAAAGCAACATAAAAGAAATTAAAATTCTCTCTAAGATAAACTATGCTTTTTTATTATTATTGTCTGTAAATTAATGTCTCATCTGTTAATGATGTGTGTATGTTTTTCTGACTTCAGAAAATGGAAAACCCTGATGAACTGGCAGAACTTATAAATATGAACCTTGCTCAGCTTTGCTCACTTCTAATGGCTCTCTGGGGGCAATTTCTGGAGGTCATTACCTTACAAGAAGAGGTCACAGCATTGCTCGCACAAGAGCATCACACCTTAAGAGTAAGTATCAACTCTGGCATGTTCACGTTCTTCCTGGGAGATGTTCATGCTCTTCCTGGGACATGTTCATGCTCTTACTGGGACACAACGTTACAGAAATGTGTATCAGAATGTGATTCTAGGTTCTAATTTTTCTAGTTTTGTTTGTGAAGGTTAGTCAGATTCATAAAGGGAGCTGTTGTTTTGCATTTATTAGCTTGTATATCATAAGAGCTTATTCTTGGAATATAATACATATAATACATTATTTGTGTTTACGAACCAACTAATTCATTGATGTTTTGAATAAGAAATGCTGTTCAGAAGGCAAATTACGGTCTGTAGAATAATATGCCTGTGTGCAGAATGATGCATTTCTCTGCAGGATCCATGCCAGTGCTCATCCTGCATGTTACTCCCTTGCTACATTTAGGCTGCCTGTGTAGGTCATAAAACAATGTATACTTTCCTTCTGAATTGACAATTCCTAACGTTCATAAGCTTTGAAAAGTCTCTTAAGTGGGATTTTAAAAAGTAACAGATGTATCAGAAATGGTCTGGCCGGGGAGTATGTGGGTATATGTATAAGCATATATATATAGTGAGTACCCACACACACATTTGATCTGTCTGTGTGAATATACAATTGCTGTGGGCGTTCTACGTGCCAAGCCGCAGCAGTTCTGGCTCCCGCTGGGAAATATTTTTCGAATACAAACTGAAGTGCTACCCTTGGTTTCTGATAAGTGTATTTTTCCTTCCCGGTTTTTGTGACCATAGATTTGAAGAAACCTAACATCTTAAAGTTTTCAGACAGTGAGATTCATTAAAACAAAAACAAATAAGTGATGACACCCACCATCCCTGCTCATCAGCTTTACCATCAGCTGGCCTGGCATTTTTATTGCCTGACATCACAGTCTGTGCATTTGTCTCACACACATTACAGAATCGGTCATTTGAAGAGATGATCTGGAGGCACCTCTTGTCCAGCCATTTGAGAGAGCTTGTTCAAAGGTCTGGTTAATGAGAACACGCATTATCAGTGCTTTGCGATAGTCACAGTCCAAAACAAAGCTTATTTTAAGGCCTTATTTCTCAGAGATTTGATTTGTCTCACTAGCATTTCTGTCACTTGCATCAAAACCCTTTCTGTTTTGGTTCTGGAGGGGAAACTGATTATGAAGGATACTTGGACTGTGGTCTTACGTACAGGCTTGATAAATCACACTGTTTAATGAGGGAATCACGGTTGTGGAAATGGCCTATTCTGGAGGATAAATGGAATCTTTCAGAAAGAAAGCACAAGGCTTATTTGTTAGATGGCGTAGCTGTAGGAAAGTGTGAGCAATTGACTGACTATCTATGAATCTTACTACCTTTCTGTGCTTTTCAAAAAAAAAAAAAAAGGATACTGCTAATGATTACGTATTTAGCTTCTTAAATGTGGTTTGGTTTAAAATTTCTGTAAGTCACTCTCTCTAGGTCTCTAATAACCTTTTTGAATTTTACTGCAGCTATTTTAGGGTACATAATTCAAAGTAGCTAATTTTATTATGTGAATTGAGCTACCGTGCGTATTTAAAGTAGTTCTGTGATGCTTTCCAGTTTTCACAAAGTTTGAATAAGACTTCCCTTTTTTAAAAAAAAAAAAAAGCATAATTTGGTTTCATGCTTGCACTTTTTTCCCTTTCCAGTTGCTGCTAACCCCACTTGTTTTGTTATCTGTCACTAAACATAAATAAACTTGTTTAAAGCACTGTATTGTACTTAATTTTTGTGCTTTTTTTAATAAGAAAAAAGCAAATTATTTTTTAATAAAAGTTGAAGAAATACTCTGACCTAGAGGTCTGAATTCACATGCAGTATAATAGTGTAGGGGTGGAGAGTCTTACGTAGTAGTGCTCAGTCATCAAAAGACTGAAAAAGAGATGCAGGGCATGGGGAATCTTAAATTTAGCTTTTTATTTAAAGTCTGATAGCGAAGTGCAAGCAGGCTGGCTCTCAGATTTGAATAAAAGGGCACTGAAAAGCAAATTCTGCTTACAGAAAACCAGCAGTATGTTGCTACTTAATTTTACACGCATGAATTTGCAAATGTGCCACTTGTTTTCTGTACTCCAGAATGTGACGAGCTTGTGTGAATATTTTGCAAGTATACGTAATTAAAATGTCTGTAAAAGGACTTGGTTCCACTGGGCTTCCCACATGGCAGTAGAGTGGGTGGCAGCAAAACCTTTAAATTAAAAAGAGATGGTAAATTTGAGCCTTGACATCTTAAGAACATGTTTGGTGGTTGATTTTTGGATCCTGTTCTGCAGTGCTTAGTATAGTGCTTTGTAATTTGTAGCAATAATATCTGGAGAGTGTATGTGCTGCAGGTTTGTGTAACCTTCTGGGAAGCCTGTAGTGATGATGTTTCACTAGAGGCGTTATCTGCACGTGTGAAATGATGGAGGCTTGCTTGTTAATTAATGTAATTGAGATTCAAGAGATGACCTACTAATTCTCCTCTTGAGAGAATGTCTGGCATTACTGGAGTAAGATTTTCACATTATACGAATTCTATCCTTCTAATATTTCCTTTTATTTTGGAAATGGATACTCTGATGTGTTCTCTACTGGATGCTAAAGCTCTTTGAATTTTATGTTTTCGTCTTGCAATATTTACAGACTATACATGCCACAGGAAACTTAGTATTAATCTAAAATGAATTAACTCTTTCAGGGAATCATTCATCTGTTTGTATTAGATACTTGTATGAAAATACACCCTGGAAATGCCTGTCGTATGTTTGGTCAAATGACTTTCTCTCTCACAGCTGCTTATGAAACAGGCACTTCTGATGATGTGTTGTTAGAAAATAAGGTTATAATGAAATCATATATTTTAAGTATTTAAAATTATTGGTTTAATAATTTCACCTTTTTTACTTGAGTAATCAAATACTCAATATTCAAATTATTTGAAAATATTTAAGTGCTATTAAAAAAATCAGGATCACTTTAGGTTTACTAGAATATCCATCAACTACATTACTTCAGTGATAAGGTTTGCAGCTGCTTTTTATTGAAAAACTGCTAGAGCATGTTACTTTATATTAGAAAAATAATTCACAGTGAACTAATTCACCTGTTTGTTCCATAGTGACATCTTCTGGTAGGTCTGGATGTGCTCTTCCAAAATTACCCTTATTTGATTAGCAGTTATTCTATCCAGTTTTTCCTCCACCTTTGTTTACATTGGGAGGACCATAAAACTTTGAGAAGCCTGTAGGTACTAGGAATAGCAGATAAAACTTCCTCCTGCATAGTCTTTGTGGAGTCTGCCTGAATGGGCAGTGCCTGAGTCGCTAACACCAGCTGGTAGTCTGGTTCTGCAGAGCCTGTTTGACAGCATCCTAGCAAATGCCTTGGTCCTTCCCTAAGTTAGAGGCTGATTAAACATGAGAAGCTACTGTTGGCTTGTTGTGGGGTTTTTTTCCTTTCTGTAATGTTGATTTATGTGGGCTTTTGGAGCTTGCTTTCAACTAGTTTTATACTGTTGGCATTACGCTAGGAGCTGTCTGGAGCTGGTAATCACATTTTATTCAAAAGTACTGGAGTTAGTTACACAATTATCAAATGGGATTTATTACAAGAAAAAGAAGAGGCTGCTGCCTGCTGTTTGGGAGAGTGGCAGAATTCTTAAGATCAGGTCTCCCTGTAACTCGTTACTTTATGTGCAGAAGTAATTGTTTGCATCTGAAGTCAAAACCACCATACTTGCCACCTGGGAAACAGCTTTATGCTCTTCTTACTTTTACTTGAGCCACAGACATCTGCTAACTGGGCAATATTCCTCTACCATTTTATTTCCTGTTACCTGATTGAGTAGGATCTTTAATTCATTCTTACATTGTTTAGTTTAGAACAGTAACTATTCCACTCCTCGTGATCAGTTGTTCAAAAATATAGTTTTTAACCTGTATTAATTGTTGTCTCTAAGCCTCGTTTATAACAATCTTCTTCCTTTCTGGGGAAAGGGTTGGGCATTAGCTCTGATAAAATCATGTCTTTGGCAGGTAGGTGTCAGGTTAGGAAAGCCACCTGGGAAAATACAGAGGAGTGCTTGGGGAACGTCCATTCTAATCACATGTGTATACATAACCCCCTAACATAATCTGTGGAGGAAATGGGGTAACGCCTGGTCACTCTTGTGAGGGGAAGTTGCATTTACAAGAAAGTACTGAATTCATTGTTTCCATTTTCTTCAAAACGTTTTCCATGACTGTTCACAGATTCACTGAGATTCATTTCATATTATACAGTAAATTTAATTCTGGGAGGTTGTGACAGGACTTTAAGCTTCTAGTGCAGGTTAGAGACTGGGGGTTTCATGTTTGTAATTTGGGGTTGGTACTGTGGAGCAATTTTTCGATTCTTTTCCTCTTATTAAAAGAGGGAAAAGTAGAAGCTACGGAACATAAAACTTCATCCAGATAGCACTCTCTGAAAGTGTACTGGGCAGTGTATCAGGAGGGAAACCTAACTCCTCTGCTAGTGCTTAGCTTTGAAGAGAAGTTAAAGTGGTCCTGGAAGTCTGATGTTTGTCACTTAATCCATGGGATTCTCCTAGTGTCATGTCTGTGCTCAGGGTGGATGCAGATGCTGGCTGAGGCTCTGAGTGAAGTGAAAGAGCTGAAGGACCTAAATTAGGTCTGATCCTGCTCCACCAGATACCCTGCAAACTCTGACGGTCTGTTTGGGAAATTAGGTAATTTAGAGGAAGATCCTGAGTATATTGAGAAAACAACAGGAATAAGGGGCCAGTAAGTGGTTGATAAATAAATGATTAAGTAGACTATATACATACAGTTCGCTGAGTGGGATAGAAATTTAAATGATAGAAACAAATTGGTGTTTATGCCTAAGTTAACACACAAGCAGTTGCCAACAGCCGTTGCACAGCACATTCTCTTCTCTGTATGCCTTCTTACCACAAACAAGGTAGTGTCACACTGCCCTGAATTGTGCTTTTTTGATACAGGCAGTTGCAAAAATTAAAGTTCTAAACACTCATGTAGATTGAATTAATATTTCTCTATATATACTAGAAATGTGAGAAATCTCATCTTGCAAAACCTTAACTTCCAAGTTTCTAGGTGCTGCATTTTCAATAGATTGATTATGATCTTACTTGTAGTACCTGGCTGTATAATTCACACTGTCAGTTTCCACACTATGTTTTTAATGATTTAAAAAAATGATGCTCACCTATATTCTAAAATACCATTTTAGTACTGTATGTTTTATTGACTTTGAGCATGCAATCAAATGTTGAATACAGTGCTTGTAGTTAGCATACATTTGGTTATTGTCTTTGTCATTTGCAGTCAAAGTCTTTACAAACAGAAGATTTTTTTTTGCATAGTAGTTTACTGTGATGTAGAGAATTTTCATGGAAAGTTTGAAATATACTTCTTCATATTTTGAGGCTACAGAATGTCTAATGGTTTTCTACTTCTGAAGGTAATACTCAAGCACATCTAGAGGTATCCATCAGTCATTTCCTTTCTTCTCCCTTAATATTTTAATTACTGTTACTGTTTCAGGTAAGCATAGTTTGGATGATGGATTTCTTGGTAATGAAAATTTCAGCAGACAGTTGAATATAATACAATTCCCTTCAGTCATCCAGTGCCCAAATTAAAATTCTCATTTCAGTCACTAGGCTTGTCTGTGGCAACCTCTCCCTTCCTGCTCAGACTGGACTTGTTAAAAAAAAAAACCCTAACTATGTTATATATACAAATTACTAATATTGCTGTGCAGGAAAGCTGGTGTATTTTCAGAAATTGTATGTATGTAAAATAAACTCTTAACTTTATTTGGACCTTGCAGGTACGCAGATTTGCAGAAGCATTCTTTTGTCTTGAACATCCTCGGCAAGCTGCCCTTGCCTATCAAGAACTACAGTGAGTAACTGCCTTTTGAAGTGCACAGTATGTAGCATGTAGTACTGTCTTGCAAAATTACTTACATAACAAGTTCAAGAGAAACTTGGGTTCTAAATGTAGCTTTGAAGTTTTTTAATGAAAGTTATATAAGGAGTTATTAAATAACTATTAAAGCTATTAAATGACTAATTAGTAGAAAAGCTTCTACTAAAGTGAATTAAACTACTGCTAATTTCTGTTAATGTAAAAATAAATAGTTCTGTTTTTTCATGTAGGACTACTTTCTTTTTTTTCAGTGCTCAAAGTCATCTACAGATGTGTGCAGCTATCAAAAACACTTCCTTCTGCAGTTCTCTTCCACCCCTCCCTATTGAATGCAGTGAGCTAGATGGAGATATGAACTCCTTGCCTATAATCTTTGAAGATCGGTATTTAGATTCAATTACTGAAGGTGAACACACCTCACAGTACAGTTTTGTTTTCTTTTTGAAGGAATGAGCAAAAACTATCTTGAGTGGGTTTTTTTTTTTTGCTGTCTTTAAAGGAATACATTTATTTGTTAGGAAATGTTTCCATAGTTTGAGTTTTGAGGATGTGTAAAGTTCTGTAATTACAATTTTTATATTACAGCTTTAGTTACCTGGATAATCTTGTTGTAAACAATCCTTTTCCTTTTTTTTTCTCCTTGCTTTTTTGGTGAAAGATCTGGATGTTCCCTGGTTGGTAGTTCAGAGCCTTCCAAGGTCAGAGTCCAACAAACTGGATAAATTTGAAGCTGAAGAAGGCTTTGTAGCTGGTTTTACTAGCCCAGAAATGAAAATAAGACCTGTAGGTGCCTCCAACCTTTGGCATTCAGAAAGTGAAAAGACACTAACAAAAACTTTGAAAGGGAAAAATGAAGATGCAAATAAATCCAAAGTTAAGGTTACTAAGCTAATGAAAACAATGAAACCTGAAAACGCAAAAAAAGTTGTGAAACAGAACTCTAAGGACTCTGTGGTCTTAGTAGGCTATAAATGTTTGAAAAGTGCAGCACTGGAAGATGCCTCTAGAAGCTCAGAAGGCAGGCTTTCACACAATACTAACGAAGGGCTGGACCCTACATTAGGTGGATTTCCTTGTGATACAAAGACTTGCTCCAGGCAAGTAAGTGAAAGAGAACTTGTGTTTTTGCCATCTGGAACTGAGGAAAAGACTACCAGGCTTGAAGGCGTCCAACCAGGTCCAGGTAGCCCTGTGCACTGTGAAAATTTGGCTATTTTTGGAAGGCTTGCTATCTCCCAGACAGGTTCTGAAGCTGTACAAACAGATAGCACGCTACAACCCAGAGATACTCTTGAAAGTTGTCATGGAGGTCAACCAGCTTTCTCAGGAGTCAGGACAATAGAGGTCAAACCAAGTAATAAGAATCCCTACGAAGGGGAGAAAGTAACTGTTCATGTTGGATCGTGGGCTGAGTTTCCGCAAGATGGAGTACAAGGAGAGAATTTGCAGACCCCCAATATTCAGTCTTCAGAACCTGGAAATAAGTTGAATTCCGGAGAACAGGAATCATTGCTTGAAAAGGAAGATGTCCACGAAAGAAACTTCCGACATAACAGTGACATCTTGACAAAAATGAAAAGTAACCAGCCTACTCTTCCTACAAAAGAAAGTCACGTTTCTGCAAGTGGAGACATGGCCAAGTTACCAGATGTTAGCGTGACATACGCCTCTTCAAGGTTTTCAGATTCAGGTGTGGAAAGTGAACCAAGCTCTTTCGCGACTCACCCCAACCCAGATCAGGTTTTTGAAAATGTTCAAGGGCAAAGTGCATACAATGGTGAGAGGGTATTTCCTCAACTGTTACTAAAACCAGACTGTGCTATAAAAAACGCAATAGAAAGCCACTGCACTGAGAGCACCAGTGCTGTAAGTGAAATACAGTCATCCCTGACATCCATAAATTCTCTGCCTTCAGATGATGATGAGCTGTCACCTGACGAGAATTCAAAGGTATCTATTGTACCTGAATGCCAGCTAAGTGACAGTAAAACAGTATTGGATCTTGGAGCAATTCACTTGCCAAAATGTGATGACATTAAAAAAGCAAACACCACTTTGCAGCAGCAGTGCGTTATGTTTTCGGGGCACTCTGATAACAAACCCCTGTCTATACATTCCTCACTCTCAGGAACAAAAGATCTTTTACAGTTAATTGCTTCAGATGAGGATACAACTCTCGGTGTGAAAAGTTGCAGCCCACAGACAGACCTTGGCACAACCTGCAAGGACACTCAGGACCTTGAAAGGAATCTTAACACTACAGAAGGAACAGCTAAACTGCGTTTGGAAATTCCTTGCATGGGTGAGCCATCTGTTGTTTCAGGTTCTTCATCTGCAAATGCGGTGCATGAGGTTGGAAAAAAAAATGAAGGAAAAGATAATGAGCCTTCAGAACTAAAGGAGACAACTGAAGAACTCTCAGCTAAAAGTGAAACTGGTACAGATAATCCTTCTCCAGCTAGCAGTACTGACATGGTAAAGCAAGGGCTTGTCGAAAACTATTTTGGCTCTCGGAGCAGCACAGATATTTCGGATATTTGGCCTATGGAGAACAGCAATCCTGTTAGCCCTCAAAAGGAAACGTATGAAAAACAAACTATTTGCTCTTCACAACAAGATGAGGAAGAAGAGGAGGATCAAGAAATGATTGAAAATGGGTATTATGAAGAAACAGACTGTAGTATATTAGATGGAGCTTCTGGCACATACCAGGATCATGGCTCGACAGAAGAGAGAGCCCTGAGATCTGAAAGGATTGACAGTGGGCATCTGCGAGATGGAATGACTGTGCCTCCTGTCTGTGCTCCTGGCTGTCTGTCTTTTCCTTCTTCCCTGAGAGACTCTCCTTGCAATGTTATCTGTTCTTCAAGGAATAAATCTGATGCAATTACACAACAGCCAGGCAGCACATCCTACAGCTCAGCTGCATCTGTTTCCTGGTATGAAAGCTCCCCAAAACCTCAAATGTTAGCGTAAGTGATTGTTTTAAAATGAAGTTTTTTTACTTTTGGGCATTATGTTAATATAGTATATAGAAGCATGATTAGGGTCCAGAGTGCCCCCAGGACTGTGGTTTGTGGATTAAGCACACTCAAGGAACATGTTTTAGTTGTTGAGATAGAAAGTGTGTTAGCACTGAATCCTTCTCTCAGTTATCTTGTAATTCCATATGGTTTGACAAACTCCAAACAGAATCCAATTTGTTTGTTTGATACATTTAGAAAACAAAAAGCATTCTGCTGAAAAATGATGCTGTAATGGCTACTGAGAGATAGAAAGCTTAGAAGAGAGATAGAAAGGAGAATGCTGAGCAGGCAGAAGACATAAAAGACCTGATAGTCTGTGGTGAGATGGAGAGAATCGGAGGAAGGAGTGAAGTTGGAGGAAGACAGGTTAGAAAGGACAGAAAAGTAACTTTTGAGATACTGGAGAGTGAGTGTTGGCATGGAATTGGAGGGGTGAAAAGCAGAGACTAGTCAGGATGTTCTCTAACAATGAAAGAAAGAGAAAACTGAGTAAAATCAAGGACTTGGCCTTGAGGAAAGCCACATTTCCCAGAGGGTGGGATAACTGCAATTCCATGATCTCCACAGAGAAACCAGCCGTGGTACGTTCAGTTCAGAGAACATGCCTTGAGTACAAGCTAAGTAACTTCTGCTGCGGAGCGATAAGACCAACTGCCTGCAGTGGTTTCTGTGTAGGCTGACTTCATTGAGGCTTGCTGTCTCCACTTAGTGAGGAGTGAGCTAAAGTTAAAGCTAGGAAAACAGAGAACAAAAAATAGCATGGGAGGAGATCAGTGAGCAGGCAGAAGAGGATGGGATGCAGCATGATGTTGTGAGGATCACACGGAACAGATGGATTAAGGAGGGAAAGAAGCATAAGGAAGCACAAAGCTTGAAGTGCTGCAGGGAAACTGATAGGCAGTTAATTAGGTAGGAAGGTCATACACAAAAAAAAACTAGGGGAGGGGGAAGAAGGGGAGGAATGCAAGGAACTCCTAGCATGTGGGGAGCTGAGCTGTTGGAATCTGTATAGTGTATGCCTTCATATAATATGTAAAAGATCAGAGGTCTGGATCCGGCTGCTTCTGAAACAAATATCAGTTATTCAGCCTACCAGAGGGACTTTCTGTTGAGTGGTTACAGCACTAGCTTCAGCTTTCTGCTGACTTAGGAAATGGGTTTTAAATTTGGCAAGAATTATCAAAAGTCAGTGGAAATCTTTACTTTGACTTCTGATTAATCATAATTCCTGTAATTTTTTACTGTGGATAAAGAAAGCTTTCTTGCTTGCTCAAGAACAGAGCTAACCCAGAATGTTCAGTGGTTTCAGGAATACTTCAGAGTTACAGAGATGTTCAAAGGAGAGAAGAGAGTTTGGGGTATGGGTTTTTGTTTTGGGAGGATAGTAACTTGATAAATATGTTTTCCTTCATATTAATTACATAGAAGACAAAAAGATTGTAGAAAACTGTATCCTAGGAAGACCCTTCCTTTGGCAATAGTAAATGTTTTATCATAAATACAATTTTGTTCCAGTTTCCTACAGGCTAAAGAAGAATTGAAGCAACTTAAGCTTCCTGGATTTATGTACAGTGATGTTTTCAAACTGGCTTCTTCAATACCTTATTTCAGTATGGAAGAGGATGACTGTTCAGAGGAAGGAATACATCTTATAGTCTGTGTCCATGGCCTAGATGGTACGCTGGGAAATGCGATACTGAATGAGATGGCAGCTCAGGTTACTGGTCAGGTTTAGCTTTTGTCACTTGAATTCTGAACTGAACGATAAACACTTCTGAAATAGGTTGACTGGAGGGAAATGGGAATCTGACATTGTGCTGATATGTTTGAGTGTGTGCCACAGAATTGTTTCAATTAAGAATTTCATGTAATATTTTTCTTTACTAAAACTTTGATGCACATAAACTAATTTTATGCCATAGTTCATGTTACATACATCTTCCAGTCTTTTGTGTCATAGGTGTATGTCTGTATTGGTAATAGAATGGAGTTACTAACAAAAGAGTTTTGTTTGGAATTTGTAATGTTACATTGTAAAGGAAAATTAAATGTTTGTCTTGTTAGGAAAAAATAGTATATGGAAAATAAAGTCAAATGGTTATAAGGTTTTAAAAGATTAGATCAGAGTCACAGAGTGGTTGAGATTGGAAGGGATCTCTGGAGATTGTCTAGTCCAACTTCCCTGCTCAAAGCAAGGTCACCTACAGCAGGTTGCCCAGGATCCATTCCAGCTGGGTTTTGAATATCTCCAAAGATGGAGACTGTAGTAAAAATGACAACATCTCTTGCTTGTTGAAAGAAGCATTGGAAAGTTTAAATAGCTTGAATATATTCACCTGCTTTTAGTTCAAAGCATATTTGCATGTTAAGAAATATCCCCTCTAGCTAAGATAGTCATAGCTTTCTGCCATCAATGTGCTTGTCTTTTTTTTGAGAAGCTTCTGAAAGTAACAATGTAAGGAAACGCATGGCAGCTGTAGATAGAATATTGGACTGGACTGACACTGCACAGCTGCCTTGTGCATCTTCCAAATTCCTAAGTTTAAAAAAAAAAAAGCTTTTCTTCCTTCCTCTGGGTAAAAAGCATCCTTTGAGAAGTGCTTTTAAAATGGAACTCAGAAGTATTCCTTCTTCCTAGCATAGGTGTTCAAGTACTATTGTGTGCCTAGAATTGACACAAAAATTAACCTGGCCAGGCGCAGCCACTGCTGGGTAAAAACTGGCTGGATGGCCAGGCCCAGAGAGTGGTGGTAAATGGAGCTAAATCCAGCTGGAGGCTGGTCACAAGTGGTGTCCCCTAGGGCTCAGTCCTGGGTCCAGACCTGTTCAGTATCTTTATCAATGACCTGCATGAAGGGATCCAGTGTTCTCTCAGTAAGTTTGTGGGTGACATTAAGCTGGGAGGAAGTGTTGATCTGCTTGAGGGTAGGGAGGCTCTTCAGAGGGATCTGAACAGGCTGGACCGACGGGCTGACACCAACGGGGTGAAGTTTATCAAGGCCAAGTGTAAGGTGCTGCACATAGGATGTAACAACCCCATGCAGCACTACAGGCTTGGGGAAGAGTGGCTGGAGAACTGTCAGGCAGAGAAGGACCTGGGGGTGTTGGTTGACTGCAGACTGAATATGAGCCAGCAGTGTGCCCAGGTGGCCAAGCAGGCCAATGGCATCCTGGCTTGTATCAAAAATAGTGTGTCCAGTAGGTCTAGGGAGGTGATTGTGCCCCTGTACTCAGCATTGGTTGAGGCCGCACCTCGAGTACTGTGTCCAGTTCTGGGCTCCTCACTACAGGAAAGACATCGAGGTCCTGGAGTCTGTCCAGAGAAAGGCAGCCAGGCTGGTGAAGAGGCTGGAGAGCAAACCTTTGCTGAGGGAACTGGGGTCTGGAGAAGAGTAGTCTAAAATTACCTGAAAGGAGGTTGTAGAGAGATGGGTGTTGGTCTCTTTGCCCAAGTGACAGGGGATAGGACAAGGGGGAATGGGCTCAAGTTGGTTCAGATTGGACATTAAGAAAAAGTTCCTTACCGAAAGGGTTATTGGGCATGGGAACAGGCTGCCCAGGGAGGTGGTTGAGTTACTGACCCTGGATGTATTTAAAAGATGAGTGGATGAGGTGCTCAGGGATATGGTTTAGTAGAGGACGGGTATAGTTGGACTTGATCTCAAAGGTCTTTTCCAACCTAGTGATTCTGTGGGGAAAAAAATGCTAATAAATTGTGTATTTGAAGCCTTAGAAAATCCATAGTCAGAATTTTCCTATGAAATGGCAAGTTCATACAAGTTCTTTCCAATTAATCACAGATTTTTAATAAAAATCTTGTTCTCTAATTGAGGCAGAAAGGGTAATCTTTCTTCAAAAGCATACGTGATCGTTGATGTAGGGAAGTCTTCAAGGTGCTAGTTAAACCATCAGTATCTGTTGTCTTGGGTACCACGCTAAATATATCTTTATCTGATGACTGTCCACCCTGACTTTATATGATGAAAATGTTTATGACTTGCCCTTCTTCCTCACTCCGTCACTGACTTCTTAGAGCTAGCTCTGAGTTCTTTACTTGATTTTCATAAAAGTTAATTAGGTTTTCAAGAATGTAATGTTCCCAGTGCTATGTATCTGTTGAACGCTGAGGCAAAATCAAACATGACTTCTTAAATCCTGGCTTTTTTTAAAGTGGTGTCTGCACTGAACGTGGTTTTTATAGACAGGCTTTGGCGTTGCAGTTTATCTTCCTGAGTCTTCCTGAATTTTAATTAGGGCTGAGAATATACTTCGTTGTGTTTAAATATAAAGTTGTACGGTAGGTTCATTTCAGTATTCTGAGTGCTTTCATTGCAAGTTAACTTCCCAGGATCTAACTTTTGATTGTTTTTCCTTTTCAGGTAACAGCGCAGATCTAAGATTAGTGAAGACTTACATTGAGCTAGGGCTGCCTGGAGGGAGAATAGATTTTCTTATGTCCGAAAGGAATCAGGTATTTGCCAACAAAACCAGATTTTTTCTAAAGCAATAAATAGTGTACGTCTTCAGGCATGTTTATTTAATGTCACTATTGTTTTGCAGTTTACCATATTCTGTGTATTTTTATTGTCTTCTCATGGAATCTGTTATTTGATCTGTGGCTTGAGTTAAAGTAATTAAAAACCTAATGCAGTATTGAAGGTAAATATTTAAGGAGTAACATTTGTGCTGCCGTTTTGTTCTGTGTATTGATCTCTCCTAACTTCTCACTGTAATCAGGATTGTAAATAAAACCCCCTCGATACTAATGGTAGAGAAATGGTGATAGTGAAAACTGGTCTGGCAAGAAGGGAGATGTGTTATTTCACAGGACCTGAGAAATACCTTTCCGTTGTTCTTTTGTCAGTGTGCTGTAAGATCCACATCATGGCACTGAACCATTATCAGATCTCCTCTTGTGTTAAGCGGCTTTGAATTTTATTATGTTCAGATGAAGTAAACTTGACAAAGCACAGGAGACCAATTTTTACTTTTTGTGTGTATTGTAATAGGCATCGTTCAGAACAAAGGGTCTCTTCAGCGTCCAGAGGAAAGGTTCTTTTAGTGCAGGAGCGTTTTTCTGGCGATAGCTGCTGGGATCCTTTGTGAAACAGGCTGGGCAGGCCCTGAGCCATGCCCTGTGTTCCCTAGCCCTATAGTTCTTGGCAGTCAGCAGTTCTGAAACTTCCTCATTTGGGAATTCCATTGAGACCACCAAGCCTAACAGCTACGGATGGACTTTTCTCCTTAATGTTGGCTGATTCTTTTTCAATGTTTTGAATTCCAATTCCCACAGCATAACAGTTGAAATTCACTGTATGGTGCACATACATTACTAAATTCAGCTGGAAACAAGAAAACTGAAACAAATGCCCCTACAGCTTGTTTTGGAGAAGACAGAAAAGGAAGTCAGGAATTACTGAGGTGGAAAATATAGTATTTTATAAACAACTATAATTTGTCCCTCAGGAGGAAACTGAAGAGACTTGGTCCATTCCATATTTCTCAGGATCACATGTGAAAAGTTTCTGGTCATCCATGATATCCTTCCCTGGCCACACTGAAACTTCTTATCATTTAACATAGGAGGATCAGAACTGCGACAGGGTGTTTAGATGCCTGGGTACTGCTGACTTACAGAATGCTGTATTGGTGTTCTCTGTTCTTCCCTTGCTTTTGTAACATAGGTGTATAGATTATTGCTTGCATATATGTTTAAGGATGCTTTTCCCTATGTAACACTGTTTTGGTTTTCTTGCCAATTTATGACCCAGGCATGCAGTACTGTAAGAGTCTAGTGAAATTCTGGTTGGTTCTTGATATGACTGTTGGAGATACTTGGTTTTGTCTCCAAACTCTTGACATCTCATTATTCTCCTCCTTCCCCTTCTCAGATCATTTATAAATACGTTGAACACTGCAGATTTTTGCACAGATGGAACTTATATTGAAAAGTTTAAGGCAGCCTTTGCCTACCTCTTTTTTTAATGTCTTACTGCTAATTCTTGTAGTGAATCAGCTGTTAACTGGGAATAAGGCTTTAAAGGGGTTTTGGTTTGGTTTTAGTAAACAGTACTAATGCAGACTCTTTCTGTTGTTGCAATGATTGTCTCCTATTTCCTGAGCAGTGTGATTTAGTTATGAGTATGTAGCTTGGTCTTTTGTTTTACTGCAGATAAGATTATGTGTAGGGAAAGGCTTAGAAGTAAGGCTGGCTGTGTAACATTAAGATCTGTTTTGGTGTATTAGAAGAAGGTAGTCTTACAGGAAAATGTATATTACTTTATTCCATGTTACTAAAAAAACCCACCAAAAACAAACAAGAAACCCCCACCTTGAAAAAATATAATAACTAGCTCTAGTGTTTGTATTCAAAGTTAATATGGGTGTTTTTATTTGTGTGCTGTTGATCAAAACACTGGGGAATAAGAATTCAGACTGAATGCAGAATGTTTATTGCTGCATTAGAAAATACAGTTGTTATTTTTTTATTTCTTTTATTTTACAGAATGATACCTTTGCTGATTTTGATTCCATGACAGATCGCCTTTTAGATGAAATTATACAGTATATACAAATTTATAATCTAACCCTTTCAAAAATCAGGTAATATCTGTTCTATACTATTTCTAGAAATAAACTTGAAACTAGAGCCCTGTGTTGTTCTGAACTGTGATGCTCAGGAGCAGGCCAAAAGAGAGATGGGAAAGAGAAATCCAGAGAGGGGGAGGAGTAGGGGAAAGAAGCACAAAGGAGAGAGAGGGAATTCCCAGCTGAAAGGAGACTGAACAGTGTTGTAAGCTTACCTAGTCCTCTTGGTGCTTGGAGGGCAAAGTTAAGCATTATATTGAAGGAAATGCTGTCCTGTGCTTCCTCAGGTCCTGCATGGTAGGGTTTTGCAGAAAAGCAGGTAATATTTTGAGAAAGTCAAAGGAACTGTCATAGTGCTGTGACAAGACAAAGTTAGCTGCTTCTTCTCTTCACCAAGTATGACATAGCAGACTGTCTTATCTTGTCATTCCTACAGGGAAATTCCATCTTACCAGTGGCATAGAAGGGCAGCTGCATGAAAGGATTACTTCATTGCTTTGTTGTTTTCTGATTTGTTCATCTGCTAAAAAACATGTTTTACATCGTAATAGACGGCACATCCCAGTCTGTGCATTTCAGTCTCCTTGTTCAGTTACTTCCAGGGAATACTCGTTCCAGTTATTTTTTCAAACTAGGATACCCCGTTTGGGCAGACTACCCTACAGACTCAGCTGTGTTGCTGGACTTAGCACATCAATAGATGAAAGCATCAAATTCAAGCCTGACATCATCCATTTGTTTAGGCACCCTCAGATTACACAACTGGAAGGTTTTTTGACTTCCTAGTCACATGCATTTCCTACACATTTCTGCATACTCGTGTTTAATAGGCCTTATTCAGCTAGAGAAAACACCAAATATGTTTAAACATAATCTTGCATTTTAAACAAATGTTTCTACTCTGAGATAGGCAAGACTTCACATGGTTCATTTTGTCTAAATTGATTATTTAAAAAAACCAAACAAACCTCCCCTGTATGATCGTGTTACTCAGTCTGCACATTAGCACCCTCAGTGTGTGGAGAGGAGAGGCCTGTCACCCACAGGCACACACTGACATCATCTCTCTCATGCCATGGTCTGAAGGCTGCAGTTGGCAAACTCACCTGGGTACCCTCTGCTTCATACCTGAGAGCTGAATTCTCCTTTGCTTTTTAGTTTGCTTCTTTCACGTTTTCAATTTGTAAAATATTTATTTTCAGTTTTATTTATTACTTGTCACTTGAAAGAAAAAAGAAACTTCTGATTTTTATTTCAGTTTACTTTTCAAAGTGGGTATACTTGTGTTTGCCCTGCCGAAGCAGACGTCTCCATCTCTCAACTGTTACCTTTTCCTATGAGAGAAACTAAAATGAGCAGCAAATTGTGCAGCTCTTTCCTGGTAGCTACATGAGAGAGCTTTCAGAAAGACGTGTGCTTATGTGCAGTTCCTTGAAGGGATGACCCGGAAAGCCCAGGGAAGGACTACTGAGAAGCCCTTTGTTCAAACAGCCATCACGTTCCTGCCTCATTTTGTCTGTCCCAATGTAAATATGCTAGTTAGCCACACTCTCCTGAACGATGCTTGTTTCTCCTTACAAAATATCTCTGTCTGCTAACAGAAGTGGTCTCTGTGCAAGTGCTGCTCAATAGCTGATTAAAAATCAGCCTCCAGACCTATAATGATTTTCTATATCAAAAAAGCCGATAGCATTGTGTGTTGGAAAAACCTGTTCATTCCCTCTTTTACAGCCTAAGTAGTGTTATGGGCAAAAGGGAGCACACTTCATATACAGAGCTAAGAATTTATTGTTAGTCCAACTAGTGTTTTAATCATCTCATAAAAATGCAGAAAAATAGTATTATTAGTCTAGTAACAGTGCTACTGAAATTCATAGTCCAAATTAGTACAGAAAAGCCCATTGTTAATATGGCCAAAGTTGTTGTACATAAAATTTCTAGTATCTTTTCTCAGGTGATAGGTTCCCCTTCCAGCTGCTGTCTGGGTCCTAAGACTGGTGGTTTCTGTCCTCCTTAAGCAGCATCCTGGGGCTTCAGTGTAAGGTGATTGCTGTTCATGGTGGGGTGTTCTGCCTCCTTGGCCTTGGGTCTGTCTACATTTATTTTCATACTTTCATATTTTCAGTTTGTCCACATGCTCTTTCCTTTGTTTCCCATTTACTCTTTTCTCTTTTTTTTCCTTTTTCCTCCCCCTCATTCTCTTTTATCCCTAGTACTGAATTGTAAGATTATGCTTCTGCAGTGACCACTGGGCACCTCACCTGGATTGTCACTCTTCCACACCAAACTTTATTCTAGTGATACAGTTTGAGCCACGCAAAATTAACTACTTGTTATTAATAGGAACTGTAGTGAACCTAAAGCAACTTTAAGCCTCACTTGTTACCACTGTGAAGAGGATTGTTATCACAGCTATACCAAACTAAAATCTGCTCAGGCCAAGACAACTCAGGAAGTTCAGGGATTCTGCACTACTGGGTCAATGCAAAGCCTTGTGCCTTCGAGTAATGGCAAAACTGTATTTATTGTGCTACATTCTTACACTGAGACAAGAAAAGGCACTCCCTGTGCCATCAGAACCCAGAACTGTACTGTAGTGTCAGTTTGCAGTGAAGCAATGTTTTTGGTACTGCCAAAGGGATTACCACCAGTTACTGCACCAGTGCACTGCCCAACATGTGCATTGATCTCCTCTGAACAAAATCTTTGTGCCCCCTTCAAGTGTGTAGCAAGCATGACCTGGAAGGTTGATTCAAACCAACAGCAATTTGCCTTATAAAACAACCGTTTGGTAAAGAATCGCAGAATACTCCAGTTTGAGGGGACCTCTGGAGATCACCTGGGCCAGTTACCTGCTCATACTAATGCCACCTTCAAAGTTATTTCAGTTCTGCATCAAGTCAAATTGCTCACTCCTCCTGTTCAAGTTTTGTGTATCTGTGAGAATGGAAGCCTTCCCAGGTTCCATAGCTGGGAAAAAACCCACCTGGTCTCAAGAGTGTAGTTTCAGAAACCTTTTTACTCATGTCAGGTCTTAGGATGACCTGTATTGGATTCATTTGGATTATTCAGCTTGTTATCATCTTCCCTAAGTAATGTTAGCTCACAGATTTTTTAAAAAGCCATTTTTAATGCTATGCATATATTAAAACGTTTGTTCATTGTTTCACCACTCTTTTACTATGGCTTCTGAGGGATTTTTTTTTTCCATGGATTTTTACAGTTGGAAAAAGTTTTCATTTGTTAGCAAAGAATAATGGGGTTTTACTGTGTCTAATCTACCAGTATGATCTGAATAGACTTGTGCCATAAAGCGCATATAAACGGCACAGTATAAATCTGTTACTTCAGTGTGCTAGTGTATCTTGTGTCCAGAATACGGTAATACTGCCACCTGCTGTTCAGATATGCGTTGGTTTTGCACAGCATCCCATAGTTGCAGGTATCTGAAACAACAGGTAGCATGGGTTATGTTTTTATCTTACACTTTCCAAACCCTTCCTGAAGGGTTTTCCTTTTCCTCCCTTTTCCTTTTTGAGAAATCCTCAAACCTTTTTCTCATAGAAAATAATATTAAAGGTTTATTATGTGTTCACCTAAACATCTGAATTTGAACATAATATATTACTGTAACCTGTGTTATTTTTGTTAAGTCTTTAACACTGAGAACAGGTGTTATCTTTGAGGTACCTTCACGTAGCTAATTGTGAGCACCTTTTTTTCTCCAATGGATCTCTCGTGTTTCTGAAGTTTCGGTTCAGATATGCCCGTATTCTTGAGGATTGAGAGATTCATTGATTGGATCACCGTTTTTTCCAGTGACAAAATTGGCCTTTGTTATGGTATAATGTAAGAGTTTCTCATCCTTTTCTGGCATTTAGTAAACAGTGGATGAGCTATTGGGGAACTGTCAAGAAAATGTCTCTGCTAATGTTCAGATCTTCTTCAGAAAAATAATCTCTTTTATTCAAGAGCAATTGTGTGAATTGGGTCACCTTCAGGATAAACTCGTGGAATTTCTGTGGACATTTTCTTACTCCTGAAGAAACCTATGGACTTGTTTTTCTTGTATGGACTGTATGTTGTATCCTGAGAGAATGGGTTTAAATGTTGATGTTCAGCAGTCAGCAGCCCAGCATTTTGTTTTGCAAATGCACAGCTGATGTGCTGGCAGCACAGAGATACGTATCTTCCCTTTCTGAATTGGTTAGGCAAACATGGTGAGCTGCAGCAGACAATTTCAGGTACTGCAGCATTTTTTAAAATCTAGTTGTGAAAGTGAATGGAAAGAAGACTATATGTCAAAAATTACACGTTAGTGGGGAACAAATAGCCTATTCTGTCACAGAAATGTATAATTCTGTCAGAGTCTAGGCCCTGCCATTCTACAAACTAATGTTTGCATTTTTTCATTTAGTTTTAAATTGGAATTTTCGGTCAGCCAGTTGTGCATTGGGAGCAGTTAAGCAGTCACATTTTTTTTTAGCCTTGCAGGTATCTCTGGTAGCTTTGTTTTACCTTTTTCTCCTGATGAATGTAGTGGTAACAGGAAGGACCATGTTACAGGTGTGATGCTGGGGCACATAGGTGATGCAGCCACGATAGTTCTACAGTGTATTTTTGGATGGTTGTCTGTTCTCTCCATGTTCCTGTAAAACAGGAAGGCACTTTTCCTTCTGAGTCTTGCCTATACCATATCCTCTTCAAGTTAGTGCCTAGCATGGTGTGGTCCATACCTCATCAGAGTTCTGTAGGCCTAACTGTATAATTAGGCTTGCTTTATTTTGTAGTGCCCCTTCTAAAGAAATGCCTTATGCAGACTTGTCGGGTATGATAGTAGGTACCTCAGATTAAATATTTAGTTTCATGTATGCAAGAATAATTAGGAGTCCCATCCATCTTTCCCCTAATTCACTTAACCAGGGAAACACTAAATGCAGTGCTTTCCGGGCAGATACTCTTAAATTGTCTCGCTCAAGCTCATAATCACTTATTTTTGTCCAACTGCTAAGCAAATTTGAGATGCTGCTTCACTCTTAAAACAATCAGATCCAGTTTTACCCCTTGTAGAAGTTCTTTGGGAATCCTTCTCCACTAGGATGTTTCAGTAACCCTCACACATTTATCATACTGAAGGCCATCACGTGCCAACATAGTGATTCATTCAGTCATGCATAGCTCATAAAATATTTTCTGAATACTTGGTGCTAAGGGAAATACAACCAGAAATAATCCTGGGTTTGGGTGGGAAGACGTGGGTGGAAGGATAGTTTATTTTCACTAGCATTTCAAAAACCATGTATAATTCTGGAGAAGCTCAGAACATGCTTGTAGCGAGTTTGTGTGGCTTGGGAGATATGGACAAGCTGGGTTTTGTGTGACCTAAAATACAGGCTTCTGAATGGAAACTCGTAATATTTTTTCCTGTGCTCTTTCAGCTTTTTATGACACCAGTTTTGTTTTTTCTCTGTTTAAAAGAAAAAAAAAAAAAGAAAAGAAAAAGATTGCCATCAAATTCTATATTATACTATTGTTTTTCTTTTTAAACAGCTTTATTGGACACTCATTGGGTAATTTAATAATCCGATCAGTCCTCACGAGACCTCGATTTAAGTATTACCTCAACAAACTTCATACCTTCCTGTCTCTCACTGGACCACATCTTGGTACCCTCTACAACAGCAGTGCTCTTGTTAATACAGGTAAAGCAGTATTTTCAGTAGTCTAAATTTAAGGGGAGATTTTGTCTTTGAACACACTTAGCAGTTTCATGTGGGGTGCATGTTTCTGCATTACTTTGATCGTGAGAAAGTGCATGTTTCACTGCTGTGAAAATAGAAGGGTTGTGAAGTATGAGTAGAAGGATATGCAAGAGGTCCTTGACATAAACATTTTCCTGTGTGTTTGATTCAGGTTTTCTCTTAGATCACAAAGAAACTCCAGATTTAATGTGTTGAGTCCAATTTATTATAAACTGAATTTTAATATACTTAATCTGCAAAGCAACTATGTAACGTGTTAAAATAATTCTGAATTATTCATAGTGTCTTTTCTCTCTCAAAGATGACCTACAGTACACGTTACAACCTGCAGTGTTTCTGCAGTGTGTTTGTACCTTAGGAATGTCTGTTTTTCTCGAGATTAAACATAGGTCTAGGAGAACTTTTAGAAACTACTGTCTTTTGAAATAAATTTTTTAAAATATTTCCAGGTAACAATCAGATTTTTAAATGAAAACTTGTTTCTGAGTTTACCACCTACCTTGGAGAGCCCAAACGTAAAATGAGTATCAGAATAAACAGAATTGTAGAATTCTCTGATAAACAGTCGCTCTCTGACTTTGCTGTAGGCTCCCTTTAGATTTTCACTAAATAAAAACATGTTCTTTTAAGTCTTTAAGAAACCCAAGAAACCCTGCTCTAAAAGTTATTGATTACTTGTTTAGTGCCCATTTATTAATTGTTTTATAATTTGGTTTCATACAAAAATGAGGAGGAAAAGCTTCTGATGGTCACGTGTCCAGCTGAAGAAAGGTGAACAGGAATGGCTGCCTAACTGGCATTACTGTTGAGTTTATAGAAGCAAGGGGAACATGAGAGCTCTTAAATGTGGCTGAAATGGGGGCTTGTAGCCTTCCATACACTACTAGTGAGGCTCACTTCAGGATTAAGACGTCTGCAATATAATCCACTATGGACACCTGCTGGGTGTTTAACCTAGTGTGTCTGTGGATGGTTTCTTTCACGTATTTTAACCTGTTACTGAATCTCACCCAAATCACCCAAAACTGTTAGCATTACTTTGCTTTTAGAAATCACAGTTTTCCAGGATATGATCAGGCAGCGTTGTTTGTTTGTATAATCACCATCAAATGCCCTTCAGTTAACTAAGGTTAAAGCTATCAAAGTCTAATCCAAAATATATTTACTGAAAAAAAAAAAAGGATTTCTGGAGTATTTAATATTTTATAGTTGAAGACTGTACAAAATGTCTTTTTCATGTAATAATATTCCTCTACATTTCGAAGTCCTTAAGATTTTGAAAATACCAAGATAATAACAAGTAATGGGTATTGAAGACTAAATTTTATGTATACATTAATGGCCTTCAATAATTCCTTAAATAATGGATAGCTATTTTATTGAGGGTTGAACCGACACACTCTTGAGACTGTCAGAACTTGGTTGGTTGTTGTTCTTTTGCTTGGCAAGGGAGAGAAGATTTTCTGAAAGGCCAGTTTTCCAGCTGGTTTTGCTCATTGACTAATAAAGTGGGTACAGCATCATAGAAAACACAACATTATGATTTTTCTCCCAGAAAATTCTGCTTCCTTTGTTCAAGTTATATTTAATTAATTTGGTACTATAAAGTTGTTTCCAGAAATCTGAGAAGTAATGCTTCTTGTTTAGTGCTACATCAAAACAAGAACAGTATCAAAATGTCCTAATATTCTGTGAATTATTGAAATAGTTTTTATATTGCCTTTTGGCTAACTTACTAAGGTATTTTCACTTTTTGACAGTATATCTATTTTTTTCTAGAAAGGATGTGTTAGTGGTAATAATTATGCTTTAGTATGTATACACAGGAAAGAATAATTAATAAAACTTTTAAATGTTTCTGGGCTTGACAGTACCAACATGAAAAATAAACTTAACATCTGAGGAGCTAAATAGGTGGACTACACATACTTTTCTTTATGTTTAATTAGTTTTCATATTTCATTGTGGTTCAATATTCATGTTGTGCCTAACAATGCAGGACTGTGGTTTATGCAGAAGTGGAAGAAGTCTGGATCTTTATTGCAGCTGACGTGCAGAGACCATTCAGATCCACGGCAAACGTTCTTATACAAGCTTAGTAAAAAAGCAGGTAAGCTTTGCCAATACTTACTGTCTTTTAAAGGCCACTGCACATAAATGTGAATGGAAAACCTAGAGAAAAAATTTCCAGTAAGTTCTTGTTTCAGTTAATAGGAGAGTTACTTTGGCTTTAGTCCCCTATTCTTCAAGTAAAATAAACAATAAACCATTTTTGTTGTAGAGGTGGACCATTGGTTTGATACTTTCCTCCCTAAGTAATGAGCAGAAGTTCTGAATGCAGCCCCTAAGCTCTTGTATATATACGTATGTGTGCATATCTCAGCTTACTGTTGAGCCACTGAAGCTAGTAATTTCACTGTGATAAGTCAAGTACATACACACGCATTTAGGATTACCTCTTTCTGTATGTATTTTTAAAATCTGTTCTATAAATGTA
This sequence comes from Zapornia atra, assembly GCA_013400835.1. Taxonomy (NCBI): domain Eukaryota; kingdom Metazoa; phylum Chordata; class Aves; order Gruiformes; family Rallidae; genus Zapornia; species Zapornia atra. The sequence continues at coordinate 151,285 of VZTU01012521.1, forward strand.
AAATTCTGCTTTAAAGTTCTTGCTAACCTTTCTTTTATTTCTTTTTTAAGATGGTCAGGGAAAAGAAATCCTCATTTTAATAAAGAAGGCTTACTTATCATAACACCTAAAAAAATCCAAAAAAACCCAAACCCATATTAAATCTTTCATGCAATATAATTTGTATCATTTTCTCTGGTTTCTCTGGTATACCTGGATAAGGGGGTTGTTTGCAGAATTTCTCCAGGTCTGGCATTGGAGATAGTTAACTCTCTTTTAGCAAGTGAACTCTGGGAACATTGTGGTTTCATTTTCAAGTAATTTGTCAAGGAAGAATGACAGATAACTTACTTTAACAATTCTCTTTGTTTCAGCTGTGTAAATAGGAATTAATTCTTAAAATGGTAAATGCCTTATGAAATGATCAATGCAATAAATTACAGCAAGTGACAAGTGGTGATGACGAGCTGCCTGCTTTTCTGTCTCTCTTTTTCTGTGGCCTTGTATGTGGCCTGTCTGTCAACTAGTTTTGCTTTTATGTATTCGAATGGAGTGTTACAGTTGTAGAATGTTTTTTAAAAGTAAAGTACAACTCATTCATTGCCCATCTATTCTTTTTTAAAGCAGAAAGAGTGACCTTAAAAAGTTAACTTGCTAAAGCAACCTTAAAAAGCTCACTTAATATGTTATCTTCAGGTTTAAGAGTGATGAAAACAAAGTAATTTTTCAGGCCATGGAATAGGTTACCCTATGAAAATAGATCTTTATTTCAGAGCATAATATCAGGTTGTGGAAAGAAATCAACGCTTTTCTGATTGGATTGTTGGCTTTTCAAAAACTCTTGATGTTTTCTTCCTGGACTTGACTATTCAAAATTCTAGTAAACTAGAGCTATTCTCTGTCATAGAATTATTGTCATTGCTAATTGCTGATCAGGAGCAAAAGCTGACCTTAATTACTTATAAGGAACAAAAGGTAATAGGATTACTTACTCAAACTGAAGACAGTTAAAGTTTATCCTGTTTCACAAATTTTAAGTTACTTTAAGTGCTGGTGACTTTATGGTGGCAGTTGAGGGATTTACAGTGTCTCTAACCCAGTGGAGAATTTAGTTTTCTGATGTTGCCTTTTCATAATGATAATGTTTAGAATTATGTTCTTTGACAGTAATCTCCTTGAAATCTGCTCCTCATGTCTGCAGCAGCCACAATCTGTCTGGTAATTTCTGGGAGCCTTGGAAATGATTGTTGATTTCATACTGTGACAGAAATTACAGCAGGTTGCCAGCTACGGGGATGTGTTCAATACAATTGTAGTTGCACAGTTGAAAAAAATACATGAAAATGTCTACATTATGTGCAAATAACATTTCATATTGTAGTATTGCAGATAAAACAATAAATAAGAGTTTGGGTTTTTTTTAAATTACCTTTATAAGATTTTTAGATACAAAAATCCATAGTCCTCTGTTTCTAATTGCTTGGATTTTAGACATCAGTATGGTCTATCCGCTTAGCAGGAATGAGTACTTTTGGTAACTGAGCAGTTTTCACAGTGAGGGTGACAGAGCACTGGAATAGGCTGCCCAGGGAGGTGGTGGAGTCTCCTTCTCTGGAGATATTCAAGACCCGTCTGGACACCTATCTGAGTGATATGTCCTAGGGAGCCTGCTTTGGCAGGGGGGTTGGACCCGATGATCTCTTGAGGTCCCTTCCAACCCCTACGATTCTATGATTCTATGAGTTGACATTTGACACAAGCCATAAAACTTGTGAAACCTGTCCTTAAAGGGATAAAAGGGAATGAGCCAAGTATTATTTGAAACCACTGTGTGAGAGAGTTGAGCAGCAGAGCACCACGTAGGGATTCGGTGACAAGTTCTGGATTCACAGAGCTCTTGGTTTCTGTTTCCACCTGTTGGTTATGCTCAAGTATTTTCTGCAAGCAGTAACTGCACCTTCATGTTGACTTCCTAACATCAGGTGTAAAAATCAGCTAAACTTATGAACTGCCACCTGGCGTTTTGGCACACCGTCAAAATGATAATGATACTAATCAGGAGGGTTTTCCTTTTAAGAGATTAAGGAGGGATACGCATTTGATCAGTGTATTTAAATACATAATTGATTGCAGTTGGAGCGCGCTGTAATTTTTGTCTGCAGAAGCAGAAAGGCAGTAGCTCCAGTGAAACAGAAGATCCTTTTCAGGAGTAACTTGAGCACTGTCCCAAGCACTTCTCCTGGCTCCTCTAATTCACTGTGGTTTTGGCAAGGTAAACAAGAGAAGATGTTTGTTGCGTTTGGATCTTTTTCTCTTGAATTAGAATATTCTGATACTTACCTTATTTACACTTTATCCTCAGCTAGTTACATTGTTTCATAAAAATTTACATATTCCAGGGAGTCCAGGAAAATAAACTGTAAATTCTTGATTTGTAGCCATTGCTACTCAAAAAATCTGCCCTTTCTGGTTCATAGCTTTGATAATTTTTGATGGGTTCAGAGACCCCACCTTATACATTAAGAAAGTAGCAGTGAGAGACCAGTTTCATTTATACATAGGCTGGTTTTGATGTTCTCATTGACTTAGGCAAATGTTGGTGACATGTAACATACAGCTTTATTTTGTTTTCAGACAGGACTTTGGTATGTGAATACCTTGTTTAGAATGCCAATACACTCATCAGTATAAGCATTAAAAACAAAGAGCCCTGTTCCATCAGTCGGTCTTTGCCTGCAGAAACTTGAGTTTGTCAGTCACCTCATTGCTGAAGACCCTGAAGACAGATCCCAGTGGGATATAAATTGCAACTGATCATTTGTAATTAAGGAACTGGCAGGTAGACTGACGCCAACACTTCGGACAGCACGCGTTCTCCTGTAACAGATCATGATGTGTGTCAGAAGCTGAGGCTGGCTTCCGTAAATGAAACCTCAAAGTGCTGTTTTCAGTCCCAGTTACGAATTGTTTGCTCACTGGCAGGAGTGCTTCCTGCAGTGAACTTGGGTCCTGCAAGTTTTTCTACCTCAGCTTTAGTTATGAACTTAAATTTTTCTGTCCCCATTTCTCAGGCATAGAATATGCCCCCATTAGCACTGAGGAATGCATTCAGAAGCAAATCTCTCCATGATCCCTGTTTATTTCAGGACACAATGAATCAGCTTTAGCAGCCAGTGCACACTGCGTGACCAGACTAGAGCTAGTCCAAAGTAAACTGTCCTGAAAATGGGTGTTATGATGGATGAGGGATTCTTAATACCAATGGGTTTCCTCTACAGTTCAGAAATGTGACTGTACAGCCACAGTCTCTTCCAGGGCATTTCTGTAGTCACATGTGTAGGCTTAGATTCATATGTCTCTGTACTTCCACAGGTCTTGATTAGCAGAATTTTGATGTGTTTGCTTATTGTCTTATCTTCCCCCCTTTAAAATGTGCATTTTCCTAATCTGTGAAAGGAGTAAAAGGAGATTGTTTGGGTTGTTGTTTACACCCATGTTAACAACAGATCAGCAGAGAATAAGTATGATTGACAGGTTTTCTTCTTCGAGATGCCTATTATGGCCAGGATGTCAGCTTACTTCCCCCTCTTCAGCTTTGTGGAGGGGAAAAAGCCTTTCAGCTTTTGAGGGAGTGCCTGTTCATAACTCATCATGAGGATGAGACTAGAATTGAAATTGTATCCCTTCTGGTAGCATGGCATAGAGACGAACCTAATCAGTTCTGCTAAGGGGAAGGACTTCCCAGCCCCCACTAGCTCTGCTCCAACAGTGTTGGAAGAATCTGGTACATTCTATAGCATCTGGAGCCAGGTTCTTTAAAGTAAAATCTTGAGGACGGAGTTTGAGCTGACATGAAGCTCTTGACCAAATATAAATCCAACTCCCTAATCAGTCTTCTTGTGGAGCTGCAGCTGAAAGTCTGAGCTTCCTTGCATATGTACCATGGCATCTTAATCTGAGACTTTAGTTCACTCAGGATCTCAATTTGGGGCACAATTCTAGCTGTGTGTGTGATCTGTTAACTTCACAAAGCGGTGTAGAAGACCAACTGCAGGAGATGGCTGCCTTCTGGGGTGTAATCTTTGTAGGCCCTATTTTCAGACTGCATTTTTGGCAGAGCTTCCAGATTTTTATTTCCAAACAAGTATGTAAATGGGCAGAATTCTGGAAGACACTGGGAGTATTGTATGTTGACAAAACTGAGACTTTTCCTTCAAGTCAAACTAACCAAGTATGAGGTGGTGTTCATTGATGAGAAGCTTAACACAAGCTAGCAATTTCCACTTGCAGCCCAGAAAGTGAACCATATCCTGGGCTGCATCAAAATTTGCCTAGCCAGCAGTTGAAGGGAGGTGATTCTGCCCCTCTTCTCTGGCCTTGTGAGACCTCACCTGGAGTACTGCAGCCAGCTCTGGGGTCCCCAGTACAAGAAAAACATGGAGCTGTTGGAATGTGTCCAGAGGAGGGCCACGAAGATGCTCAGGGGGCTGGAGCACCTCTCTTGAGAAGACAGGCTGAGAGAGTTTGGCTTGTTCAGCCTGCAGAAAAGAAAGCTCCACCTTACACCCACCTTCCAGTACCTGAAGGGGCCCACAGGGAATCTGGAGAGGGACTGTTTACAAGGGCACGTAGTGATAGGACAAGGAGTAATGGCTTTAAGCTGAAAGAGGGTAGATTTAGATAAGATATTTGGAAGAAATTCATTACTGTGAGCATGGTGAGGCACTGGCACAGGCTGCCCCGAGAAGCTGTGGCTGCCCCCTCCCTGTCAGTGTTCAAGGCCAGGGTGGATGGGGCTTTGGGCAGCCTGGTCTAGAGGAGGGTGCCCCTGCTCATGGCAGGGGGAGTTGGAACTAGGTGATCTTTGAGGTCCCTTCCAACCCAAACTGTTCTGTGATTCTATGACCACGTGCTACCTATTGGCTCTGCTTTGACAGGTGGCTAGGATCAGATGATCTCCAGAGGTCCCCTTTAACAAATTATTACAGCATTCTGTGATCAGTATATTCCTAAGGAAAATGGAAGCTTTTATAATGGAATCAGATTGTTGAACTTGCTTATCGTTTTGATTTGATTATGTGCAAGAACACTCTGGTATCCATGGCGAATATTGTCCATTGCAAGTAATTGAAGCCTTGCTTTGAATTAGTTAAAGGGCAGGTGTCATACGTTTTGTCATACAATTCTGGGAGAAAATCAGCAGCCCCACTCCACCAGTGGCTCCATCTCCCATTCACTACTTGGCTATAGCTAGGTGGCAGACTGAACGTCTCATTCTGGTGCGTGAACATATACAAAAATGTATTCCTCTGTGATTGAAGTTAGTTATGAATTACCACATTTCTGTACCTGCTGCTACAGACAGATTGTTCCACTTGGCATAGGACTTGGAAAAACTGGTCCTGAATTTATAGATACCATTAATTCAATAATGCCTAACTCACTGGTGGACATGGATGGCATGGTGGTTAAATGACAGGAATTGTGCTCTGTAAGCTGAAATTCACTCAGAGACTGAAGTTCTCCAAATCTTCAGGAAGATTTGGAAAACCCAGTAAAGGTTCAGTACTACAGTAAAGAACATTCTGTTATATGGGACAAAGCTTGCTACTTCAGCAGTGATCTTTCACTTGGATTGGTCTTCCCTATGCTATCTCAAATCCTTGAAAAATTTAGTCAGTATTTTCTAGTTAATGACAGTCTCATTTGGTTTTTGTAGTACTTTGCAAAAATGTGTGAACTGTTCAGTAGATGATACGATGTGATGAGTTCAAATGCATTTTGTTCTGGTAGAATTAGATTTTAATCTTCCAGCGTTTTTGTCTAAGTACCACAATCTGGAAATGTTGGCCTAATTAGATTTTGGGGTTGGTTTCTTAATTCAGCAGCTGAAAATGTTGCTGTTCAGGAAAATGGTTCATTAATTTCTTGGAATAATTTTAAGTTTGGGATTTTTTTTTTTGTTCTTATGGTATGCATGATAGATCTTATGTGTGGTGTGGGAAAATGAAGATATGGATCATAGGAATTAACTGAGCTATATTCTCCTCCACAATGTATTCCTGAATTTGTAATTTAATTAAAGGCAGAATATATTTAAAGTCCAGAAAGTAAGTCAAAGAACAACATGTAAAGGTGCCTGGTGGGCCAGTTTTTATTGGTACATAAACGTAAGACTGCGATAAGTTGCTTCTTTGCCCACAAGTACAGTCAAATGAGGCACAGTTTAGCACTACACACTTCTGTGTCCTGAGTAGTCCCATAGCCTGTCTGGAGAGCAGAAAGGGCGCTGTTGAACACCATGCAGTTCCCTCTCATTGACAAATGGTTTGAGTTACCTCTATTTGGTAGAAATCCAAGGGGTTGCTAGGCTCTGTAGATTTGCATATACCATTTCGACTCCTCTCTTTCCTGTCCGTATAGTCATATTTGGTCTATATATATATTTATCACATAAAGCATGTCACAGCAAACAACTTCAAGACCTAAGATTGGACTTGTTTCTTCAAAGTAGACTCAAAGAGCCACTGAGTCATCAGTGAAGCCAAGGCACTATCCATCTCTAGGTTTCTTTAAGCATTGCGGAGGCTTTACTCCCTCCTGTCAGCCAGAAACTGACCACTTTATTCCTAAGAAGATGAAGGTTTGAACCGTGCTCTGTTTAAATGGGAAGCATCACAACCAGGTCACACCTGTATGCATTAAAATAGGTACAGAGGAAAGGCCAGTAGCCAACATTTCCTTATTCTGTAGCTCCACTGTAATTTATTTTCCTGCCTTTCTGTGGAAAATCTTGTAATAAACTGGTGCCAAATTTCTGTTATATAATGTTTGTTTATTCTGCACAATTGCAAAGGGATCTGTTACAATAGATACCTTTTTCTCTTTTCCTGTAGGTCTTCATTACTTCAAAAACATCGTGTTAGTAGGCTCTCTGCAGGATCGTTACGTTCCTTATCACTCCGCTCGCATTGAGATGTGTAAAACAGCTTTAAAGGATAAACAATCAGGTAATAAATATCCTGCAGAATAAACAGACTGCTCAGGTTAAGCCTCATAGGTCACAGATTGATCCCATTTAATTTTGGGGGCTTAACTGAGGCACCTTTGTTTTGTGGGCTTACTCTGGAGTAATGGAAAGAGAAAATCCATGTGGGAACTGAATTAGCTTTCTGGACCCGTCCTGTTCTGTTACATGCAGAAAGGAATGAGACTGAATCAATTTCTGGGGTATAGGCTTCGCTGAAATGTGGGATGAACACCACCCCTGGCATGTTACTCCATTGATATGGAGGACAAATAGCATTGATTTTTGAGGACATCAAGTTGTAGCGTTGAGCATGTGGGCTGTACTTAGTTGAAGCTTAATACCGGGACTCAAAAAGCAGTTTTTCCATTTCCATTGGTGGTTGTGGCTTTCACTGTTGAGACATCCTAGACAATTGCATTCTAGCATTATGTTTTGACAAATAAATACCTTTGCACAGTGTAATAAGTTGTTACTGATGAGCACATTCTCACTGTTCACATACAACTATTAAAATGCGTAGCTTAATTTATTTTTCCAAGATTTCTGAAGAAATTAAAATTCCTGCATATTCTGTCATAAAATAACAACAGCATAAGGCACACCGTTATCTCTCCTCTTCTAGAATGTATTCCTTTAGAGTCCCAGAACTGTGTTTGTTTCCTGTGATTGACACAGTACAACTTTCCTTTTCCTCTGCAGGACCGATTTATGCAGAAATGATCCAGAACCTTCTTCTGCCAGTCCTGCAGAATAAGGACTGTAACTTGGTTCGTTACAATGTAATTAACGCGCTACCCAACACCACAGATTCTCTCATCGGGAGAGCTGCACACATCGCTGTGCTCGACTCAGAAATATTTTTAGAAAAATTCTTTCTTGTTGCTGCCCTAAAATATTTTCAGTAGAGAAAAGCATCGTAAGAGACTTGGTTATTACCTCATTAACAGATGAATCGAATAATGTGTGGTATCAAAGTATAGCTGCAGCTGTATTTTAAGAGATATTTATACTTTTTATATGGAAGATAATTTATATCATCCACACTTTGGGCTTTTTAACATCAACTTTACTTTCTAGGTAATGTGGCTGTGCAATATTTTTTTTTATTTTGTTCTTTTTACTTTTCTATTACTTAATTTTGGGTACCTAATTAATTGGAGATTAAAGCACAGTGTGTACTTTCCGTTGGTTTATTATTGGCTCTTCAACCACAGAAGTCAATGTTACTTGGCTACATTTTTGCAAGAGGCTTTAGATGCCAAAAGAAATTGGATTTCAAAATTCTGGTAAGGTCCTGCACGTTCAGTCATCGTATTTTAGCACGGTAGGAAGTTTAACTGGAAACACAACGAGCTGCTAAAATACTGGGTATTTAAAAACTACTCTATCTGTGGCTCTCACAAAGACCGTTACGGAGTCATCTGTTCAGATATCACTACAGCAAGAGAGTTTTCTGTTCAGATATCACCACAGCAAGAGAGTTTTCTACGAAACCATCATCATCCTTGTTAAATGCGTTATGCCTGTGGGAATATATTTTCTACTGATCTCAAAAACATGTTAGTTTACATACTCGATTTTATTACTGGAACTTCAGTTTTCAGAAGCAAATGGCAACTAAGGATTTTTGAATGTTAAATGATAGCTGCCTTCAAATAATTGGGGTTTTGCAAACTGTATGAAAATTGCTCCTTACTCTGTCAGTTCTTCAGACGAACGTGGACAGTTTTACATGGACTTACTTGTATGTACGTAAAATAAGTAAATGTTATAAATTTCTGCAATACTTTTATGAATTTAAGCAATTTTTAAATATTGTTAAAATGTTTTATTGACTACAAAGTATTGTAAATATAAATCGATACATCTTCAAATGGGACAGTATTGTAAACTTTACCTGTTTAGTGATACAGATAAAATGTTTTTGATATACAGGAATGTTAAAGGTCTCTTGACTTTCTATTGGTGCTGAATAGCATTAAGTGTGGTTTCTCCTTCCTTCCCTTCTCTCTGTTTCAAACAATAATTCACTAAGGGTGGGGGGAAAGAGATCCATGTGCATTCACTAATTGTAATGAACATTTTTTTGAAAAATAGAAATTTGTTGTATAATGCATGTTTATTTTTAGCAGTGTGTTATTGCATCTGGTGTTAATAAAATGAACAAATTACTCTAATGGAAGCAATTAAAGAAACTGAAACGTTCTGCTAATTACCAAAATTCTGGGGAGGCTTTTTTGTATATAATTAATAACTTTGTATTATTTGAAATGAATATAGCAATAATAGTTTGTAATGAAGTGATTCTGCATTTGGCTTGTTAATACATTCTTTGTAATCTGGTTTTTTTCCTCTGTAGCTTGCAAGCTTCAGGTGACCACCTGCAGTTTGGCAATGTACACACTTCAAAGAGCATTTGAATAGAGTTGTGTTAGGCAAGTCCATACAACAGAAAGGTATCTTAAATACATTCCCACACTAACAGTACCTTCATTGTTTAAATTTTTATTTTCTTTACATTATGATGGTGCTAGTATGTTGTAAATATTTGAATTCTGACATCTCGGGTGTCTTTTGTTTAGCAGCATTCTAGGAGTTGGCTAGTGGCTAAATTTTTAGTATCAGTTTAGGGAAGTAGGTCTAAAAAATTTTCCTCAATTCACAATGATCAAGTTAACCTACTCTTAGTATGTAATTATTTAGAATTTTCTGTCACTACTGAAAAATGTCTGTCTTGCTGCATCTCTCTGGAAATCCAGAAGCATAAAGCATCCTTTTCTGATCAACAAAGCAGAAATAGCCACTTTGGCATTTACTTTTTTTTTTTTCTTTTTAATAGTAGATCACATCCATGTAACGAGGCTTGAGTTTGCTTTGTTCTTTGGGTAGAATGGATGATGCAAGAAATCATGTGGCATTTGTGTGTAAGTTTACCAAGAAACAGGGCAAATTAAAACAGCATTAACTTGGTTTTCTCTAAGTTGTGTTGCCCAGTGCAGCCCATCTGTAGCCCCCTCAGGACTGCAGTTTTTGCGAGGGCTGTTTGACACCTTGAAGTCCCAAATGAATGTCTGCTGCTCTGTATGCCTTAAGACAGTAGTGAGTGGTGTGATGCCCCCTACATACCCTTGAAGCCTGGAAGTTGTGCTTATGGACTGTGTGGTACACTTGCAGTTGCTGTCTGAAAACGTGTGGTCTTGCATGGCGGAGTCTCCCTACTCCCGCATATTTGTGACTTCTGTTTACTAGAGAGAAATACAGATTCTTACACACATAATTGAATGTCACCTGATGCAGTGGCAGCTGCAAAGTGCTCCATCTCTCCCCTTGTCTGTTTGAATCAGAGCTTCATCTTCCTGTAGTGATAGTGACCTTTCCCTTATGCAGGTATCCTGCAGCTGCTTGGAAGAGAACTGTGCTGCTTACAGAGTGAGAGATAAAAATGAGGATCTTGACATTCCTTTAGAAAGCTGCTGGTCTCTTGATCCCTGAAGGCAGCAGGCTATTTCACAAAGCTCTTGGTGATATTATTAGGAGGTCATAAAATATGTCTGAACCTTTGTTTGTGTCTAGAGTATATAAATTAATTCCTTGGTTTCTTTGTGAATTTTCCATCAAAAGTAAAATTTCCGATCCTACAGAGCTAGGAATTGCTGCTAATTTGGAAAAAAAAAAGTTCATGTGGAAATCGCCAGGTTTTGCAGCAGATCAAGAGATTTCATGTTGATAGAAAACTTTATAACCACAGAACACCCTTCATTCCAAGCCAGGGAATCTGCACAGCCCTTACCAGGTGCAGTGTTCAGATAACCAACCAGGTCGGAGAGGGAGAGGGAGAGGGGGCATTTAGGCAGAATCAGCTTACTTGCTTGCTGTGACCTGCTGCAATTTGTGCTACCTCCAGGTCCTCCATCAGCTGCTCTTTGGAACAGCAAAGCGTAGCAGCAGAGAATATTGTTTGAGATAAATCATCAGTAAGGAGAGGGAGGAAAACAGAAGAAAGCATTGCTTTTAATCACAAAAATGGTTCCTGAGGTATATGCTACACTTGTATTTACCAGTGTTCAGATTTATTACTTCCTCGTTCACGAGGTCTAGAAGTACATAATTCAGGAGTAAAAAGTAAATTTTACATTTTTACAGCAATAAAATAAAAGAACATGGAAAAAAATGTGCTTTTTAGGTGGAAGAACAGTTCTTAATCTTACGTTGCAATTTCATCCATACCAAATTGCACACGAGCATGCTTTTTCATGGATTTGTGTTAGGCTGTTTAGGAGCAGCGTACTGTTACTTGGTACCTACAGACAGCTCGGTGCAAGTATTTTTAAAGTAAGAATTTCATTATAGTTTTTACTGTTTTGAGCATGTGTTTGGGAGGTTCTTGAATTCAGAATAGATCTGGGGGTTACGTCGCTGCTTTTGTGCAGAAGAGCATTTTTTTCTGCGTGACCCACCACTATTCCTCTTTACTTTCTCTGATCTAGAAGCCTGGCATCTTGCTGTTAAAGAAGGAGTTACCATCATTTTCAGTCTCTAATGTCCAATTAACCATGTTCTAAAAAGCTTACGGAGGAAATGTCACGCATAAGGCATTCAGTTAAATTTAATCACTTTGGGTGTGTGGGCACTGCCAGATGTAGTGCTGTAAACTCAGCAGAGCGTTGCTGCTGTTAATTTACCGCGGAGATTTACTTCAGATGTGAACACAAAATGCTATTTTAGGCTCTGATCTCCCAAGAAGGGCTGGAAGGGTTTTTTCTGCAATTTAGCGTCTGTGGTTTCTTGTTTCGTGGGAGGTTAGCCGGGGATGCCTGAGGAGCGGCAGAAAGAAACGCTGCCCTGGGCGAAACATTAACCGGAGCTCGGGGGCTGGATCTGCAGCCCGGGGGTTAGGTTTGTACCCAGAGTATGCTGTCCAAGCACCCTCGCTGGGTGAACGAGCAAAGTGAGGCGGTTTCTGCTGCAGTCCTCGCGTTCAGCTCAGTTTCTTTTCGAGAGGGCGAATAACGCTTACTCGAGCGCATAAGACACCGGCGCGGGAATAAGACTGAGAGGGATCGAGTTTGTTATTTAATAACGGCAACACTTAATTTTCTGTAGCCCAGCCAGAGGCGCGGGGTAGCGAGGTGGTGCTTCCCGCCATGAGGAACGGCGCTGCCCGGAGCCGCCCCTGACCTGTACCGCGTTTCCCGCCGCAACCCTGGCTCACCGGAGCGGGGGCGGGCCCGGGGTCCCAGTCCTCCGCCGCCTTTGCGCATGCGCCGCATGCTCGGCAGCTCCGCCCTCATGCGTCCAGGCTCGGCATGGCCATGGCTCTGCGGCTGCTGCGCGGCGCGCCGAGGGCAGCGAGTAAGAGGCGGGCGGAGGGCGGGAAGGGGATGGATTTGTGGCTGAGAGGCTTTCCCCAGCCTCTCCTCCCGTTTTTCACGCGGGGGAGTTAGGGAGCGAGGGGCGGTTTTCGGCCTGGGCTGTGGCGCTGGGCCTAAGATGGCGGCGGGTGTTGGGGGCCGTGCCTGACCAGCAGTGTGACCCCCTCTCCCGCCTCTTAAGCGCACGACATGGGCTGGTGGGGCGACACAGCTTTTGCTCCCCTCCCATTTCTCCACAGGCGTCCAGCTTTTTTTTTTTTTTTTTCTTGTTTTCCTTCTCCCCCTCTAGATAGAAATGTCCCCCCTGTATCACAGACCTGCTGCTATCAGGCCTAGTGCCAGAAGTTTTCTTTCCCTACTGTTCCTGCAGGCTTTCAAACAGTAGTAAAATATTAACCCATGGTTTAATATTTGTAGAAAATCCGGAGAGGACTTACTGTGGCCTTCGGGATTACAGGTCTGTGCCCTTTATAAGAAGAAATTAAGGTGATTTGTTCTTGGAGAAACATAGGCTGCAGAACAAGTAAAGTAGCCTGTCCCATACGCATGCACAGCTTAGCCTGTTCTGTAGAGCTGCAGGTCAGGCCACTTCCTTCTCCATCAAAAGCTGAGATTTCTGTGGTGCTATCTGTACAATATTCCTGAAACAAACCCGTAGAGTGTATGTTTATAGAAAAGTCGGGACACTGAGATGTTTGTGGGCCCTCTTGGGCTCTGTTTGGCCATTAGCTTCATGGCAAGATTTGGTCAGTTCTCCTATCTCCCCAGCCTCCTGATGAATGCCCAGCATGAGTGGTTTCATTACAGAACCAGGCCCCTTCACAGGCCCCTTCAAAAGAGTGGATGTTGTAGAAGTTGGCTGCTACTTGGAAGACTTGGGCTTTTCAACTTATTTTCATATTCAGCTATATGATTAACAAATTTGATATCTTTGTAGAATGCATTTTATTGATAAAGTTATGTTAGATAGAAGGAAAAAAATCTTCCCTGTGAGGGTGGGTGGTGAGGCACTGGCACAGGCTCCCCCAAGAAGCTGTGGCTGCCCCCTCCCTGGCAGTGTTCAAGGCCAGGTTGGATGGGGCTTTGGGCAGCCTGGTCTAGTGGAGGGTGTCCCTGCCCACGGCACTGGGGTTGGAACTCAGTGATCTTTAAAGTCTCATCCAACCCAAACCAGTCTGTGATTCTGTGATCTTTTTCAGAGGTGCTTAATGTGCTTCTGTCGCCTCTGTGTCAAGGAGAATGTATTTTGGTCGACAACATCAAGTATTCCAAATAGGAAAATGGATTTTGCCTCTTCTCCACTGACTGAGATCATCAATTTCCTATCAGTACCTTCATCAGACTTTATTTCAACTTGGACTAGAACATCAGATTTAATTTAATTTTCTAGCCAGCTTCTCTTTCAGTTTACTGAAGAATGACAAGATGCTTGGCAGGAGCTAAAGATCCAATGTACGCAGAGGATTAGATTCTTCATTGTTGATAGTCTGTTAAGTCATGCTTAAAGCAAAAAAATACTCCTTTGGGGTATTGGCAACAGTTGGCAGGCATGAGTTCATGTAACTGTAGGGTTTAATGTTAAGCTTGTGGTATTTTAGGATGAATGAATATGCTGATTCAGGAATACCGGTGGTTTGTTGGTTGGTGGATACATACGTGAGTAAAATCCGCACTGCTCGAGAAGGTTTCCTGAGGTGATCTGTTCAGCAAGGTAGAATAAATACTTCTTTCAAGTGCTTTGCACCCAGTCTGGTACAGAGAGGATTTCTGTTGGAATCTTCCTTCCTTGAGAAAAGTCAGAGTTGCTTTAGGCATGTGTCCAGAGCAAAAATATTTTTAGAGGGTAGGTGATGCTCACAGTGGGTATTTGGCTTTTTAGCCAAACACAGAAATATCAGTTATTCTGAGAGATTTTCAAAAGTAATTTTTTATTTAATTAGGACTCTTGAATTATTTATGACCTATGATGTCTGTGCACCTCCATTTTTTCTACTTGATGATTTACTTGATTTTTATACTTGATGCTTTTTATGTTTGAAAGAACTTTAGGTATAGATGTAGGCTTTTTCATGTTGAAAAATATTATTAGGACTTTAAAGGAAAGAAAAGCATGCTTTTAATTAAAACATTTGCATGCAGTTATATAACTGAACTTAAACGTGCTCAAAGTTTGTCCTGCTTTTGACTACCAGCTGAATGATTTTACCATCATAAGGGAAGCCCAAGTATTCTCTACCGACATTCTGGAAAAGCTGTTACTAAGGGAACAACGTTTTATTTTTTTAAAAACTTTCCTTTGGGAAAGCAGAAGCTTTTTCTGACTCAAAAGCTGTTGGAAAAGAGCCAAGACCTGGAAATCATCAGGCTTCTTGCGGGAGGTTAGGACTTCTCCAGGAAAACAGAATGTACTTGTCTGTGCTAGCATAATTACTATATAGAGTCTGAAATACAAGAGGATAACAGTAAAGATAGGTTTAAGCAGTTTAAGATACACTGTTTATGTGAACTGAAGTTATACAACTAGCACAGTTTTGTCTGCGTATGTTTCTAGGGCCAAAAATAAATTATCTGTGCTGATTTCTTAGATGTTTGTGAGTTGAACGTTAAACTAATACTTGGAGTTTTGTTTTCCTGTCCTTCACTCCCTAGTTTCTGAAGTGAGGGTTTTTCAGGGGTGTTCTGAACAGTCATAGAACTACTCAGTATTAAACTCTCACATTTGTGCTACATGTGTCCATTTGTTTGATAGAGTCATCGCTGCTTGGCAGCTCTCTGAGGAGCACCAGCTCTAAGACAGGAGGAAGATCTGAACCCGCTAAGCAGTCACTTAAGAAACCGAAGTTACCAGTAGGTCGATTTGATGAACCAGAGGAGTCCAGCATAGAGAGGGAACCCCTGGAAAGTAAGTCATGTTTTACAAAATCAAAGCCACGGTGTAAAGGCAAGACCCTGAGATGCGGTGCTGATGTCTAAGAAGAGGGGTTGACATTCAGCACTCTTCAGAATCACCCTATGCTTAGTGATTGTGAAGGCAGGGCATTGGGCAGGGGTTGGAACAAATCACGCATGAGGAAAAGTGTCTTCAAAACAAGGGTGGTTAAACATTGTAACATCACCCAGAGAACATGTGATTCCCTCTCCTCTTTTGGAGGTAACTCGGATTTGCCTGGATGTCCTGACCTAGTATCATATCAGGCTTGCTTTGAGCAGGGTTGGGGCCAGATGATTGCCAAAGGTGCCTTTCACCATGATCCACTCTGTGATTCTGAGAGATGCAACTGGTGTTGGTCTACTGTAGTACCAGCTGTAAATGATGGCAGTAAACTCGTGAGGGCACCAATCACTTTTTATTAACCCAAAAAGCCTGTTCTGTTCCTTAGTCCACAGAAGTTTTCTGATTGACGTCTTCTTTTGTGGTCACCTGTCTTTTGTTCTCACAGTAGTGTTTTGAAAAGCATCAGCAGATACCCAGTTTCCTGAGCCACCCAGTGGGGTCCAGGGAGCTGTGGTTGTATTGTGTTGCATTGCAGTGACCTCAAGGGAGCTGCATGTGGAGAACTTGGCAAGATTGAGGCACAGACACCTCGCTGCTGAAGTCACTGGAAACATACACATCTATTTTTTATTGGGGAAAAACACAATCTCTTTTTTCCATATTAATTAGCTGCCTTCCTTAACTAAAAGTGCTACTTGTGCTTTATCATATTCACCACAGTGTGATGTTCTGCTGCTGCTTTCTGGTAGTGATAACCCATGTTTATCTATTTCAGGGTCTCTAGGATGAGCTTTTTTTAATATATCAATAGATCACTATAATATCCAGATGACAAAATGACTGAAAAATTATAGTATCATCACTGAAATGGCAGCAAGCAATTTCAGATTGTGACTCACTTGAGAACTGTCTCAGAGTTGTAGTTACTGTGTAAGCAGCTATTTAATTATTGTCCTTTTATTCCCAAGAAAAGAAATGCCATCATAGCTTCATTTAAAACAAAAGCTTAATTACTATCTTCTGTTTTTTGCTTAGGTATTCTATATTCAGAGCAAGACTCAAAGTTTCTTTTGGCTTTAAATTTAGTTGTACCTGTGTGTTTTTTACAGGTAATGCCAGCAGTAGTTTGTTAGGATGCTGAGTGCCCACTGTGTCCTCCACAGTGATAAGGAAAATGTGGGAGTTTAAGCTGGCCATTGGGATTCCCAGTGCTGCGTAGCTGTCATGGAGAAATCTGAGCTTCTGCATCCACAGTCAGCACATCAGTAGTGCTTGGATATTGGGATGATACCTCCAAAATACTACTAGATGTTATTGGAGCTCCTTGTTCTGCCAGAGGTGCTCAAATACTGACATTTCCTGGCCTGGCCTGCGTGACTTTTAAAACAGGCATCCCAGGATGTCATTCTGTATTGCCTGTAGCTAACACAAGTCTCCCTCCTTCACTGTCCTCCTTTTCTCGGCTCTCCAGGATTTTTGTTGTTGTCTTTCCTCGTTTGCAGCCCTGGTTCTTACTCCTTGTCTTGCCCACCAAGGCTGAGTTAAGGGTAGGACTGAGGGAGGCCCGAGTTAAGCGTCTCTGTGGGTGGCTCCAGAGAATCAGTGTGGCAAGGGGATGTGTGGGGTACAGTGAGCTTCCTGAGTTACTACTCCTAAGGGAGCACTGAGTAGTGTGAGGATGTTGACTGTGAGGTGCAGAAATCTCCATGGTGTTCAAGTAGGTGGAATAAGCTAGTAGTGTGCTGGGAATAGCAGAAGCATTGCTAATGTGTAAGCATAGCACATCGCTTACCAGAGAGATTTGAAAGCCCCCTTTAGAAGGTCCCACTTATGAAGAGTCTCCCTCTCCTGAAAGGTCATCACAATGACTCAATGAGTTTGGGTTAAGTTTTAGAAGGTAAAAAGTCCAATTTAGTTACTTAGCATTTTGTGATACCTGCTGTGACTGAGCTATCTAGTTTGGTGGTAACACCAACCTGCTTTTTCTTGAGAAACAAACGAGCATCCATGAAAAAATGGTGGTTTAAATACAAGAAAAATGACAAAGTCTTAAAGCTAAAATTAAAACCTGAGTGCGTAGAGACCTAAACAAACACAGGAAGTGTGGTTTAGATGCAGTGTGCATGTGTACGGCATACCTCAGTGACGCAGGTTCTCACTACGAGTTCATGAGAAACTGGTGCTCTAGTGCCTTTGGATACCGAGTTGCTGTTTCGTTTGCATAACTGAATAGGGTAATGTATTCCTGACTGCAGTCACCAGACTCTGAAACTACTGTTGTATGACTCCGGGAGGTGTTTAACTCAAGGTTGCCTTTAAAAACAAAGGAGAGTTTATTTTGTATTTGAAAAATTTTAAGAGGTAAACATCACTGATGGTGACATCTTTGTATTTGTCAACAGTACAGGCATTTTAATGAACTTTCCCTGTCGTTTTAGAATTCCCTGATGGAATCAATCCTGCTACAAAAGAGAGGGGTGGACCTAGAGGCCCTGAACCTACACGTTTCGGAGATTGGGAGAGAAAAGGACGTTGTATAGATTTTTAATGTATATATGGAATTGTATTGCTAATAAAGTATTTCTAGTTACTGAAAAATGTACAGAAAAAACCTGGAATTTTTGTGACGCTTGTTGTTTCTGTTGTGCTTGTGATGGATTTTCTGAGAGATACTATGTAAATAAACATGATGCAGCTCAATTTTTGGAGCCGTTATTTGCTCAGTGTACACCTGATCTTTAATGCTATTGACACTGTGCAAGTACAGATGCAGGTACAGTAATGTGAAATCGGCAGTCAGGGTCTTGCTGAGATGTACAAGGGCTGGTCTTTCAGTATGGATTTGTACAGTTAGGCAGTGTCTTAAAAATGCTGAAAGAGCTTTGTGGTTTGTGAGGGTGCATACCCTTCATCTGCCGTACAGCCACCTCCGAGGAGATCTGTACTGCATGGATGTTTGTTCGCTGGCAACAGCCCCCTAAATGAAGAACTGGGTTGGAGGTTCTTCCCTCGCTGCAGAGGGGACAGAACTTCTGTTGTAGCTCATCGTGGGCTGACGGCTGTAGGTGGTGTGACAGAAATGGAGGTTAAATTCTGAGCGGGACAGCAGGTAGCGTAGGGGTGCTCGATGTGCAGCTTTAGAATACTGCTGTCTCTAACCCAGCTTCCTGCGTGCTGTTTGCATTGTCTCGGTAAAGGGAGATGCCTCATCAAAAACTGGCTGAATGCTGCTTGGGGAGAAGCGGCGGTACTTCCCGGTACCCTATGGCAAAGTTGCATTCGGTGGTGTAATATGGCAGGACGTAAAGCTGAGGTACCTGGCATCGCACTAAGCATCTTTCAGTCAGACTGAGCCTGGTTTTTCATTCAGGAATTTGCCTACTTGTAAATACTGTAGTGGAGTGCAAACCTCACGCTTGTGTGGGTACTCATTAACGAGAATAAGCTGTCATTAGTAAAACGTGTGACCATGTGCTCTATTTCTGTGCAAGTTCTTTTTGATAGCCTAAACAAAGGGATCTCCTCTAGTCTTTGACTGGAAATGCTTTTTTCACCCCTTTGTGTTTCCTTCC
This sequence comes from Zapornia atra, assembly GCA_013400835.1. NCBI lineage: Eukaryota > Metazoa > Chordata > Aves > Gruiformes > Rallidae > Zapornia > Zapornia atra. The sequence continues at coordinate 170,233 of VZTU01012521.1, forward strand.
TGGTATTTTGCTGGTTTTTCAACCTCTTCTACCTACACACTCCAGCTTACACATTCACAGTTACAGTTCTGCTTTTCCCAGAGCACCACCGTGGGCATTAAAAACTGAATAAAAGATTTCTGGAGAGCCCAGGACAGTTCACTGTGTCAGGGCCTACATCTCTTTTTCCTGTACGGGTATCTCTGCCTTTTGCTGCGCCAAAGCAAGGTGTACCTGGAAGAAAGTAGGCTTGACTTCACCATTCCTGCTGGTTTGCGTTACTCTGGCTGTGTATGAGAATTGCTTTGCCCAGCTTTGCCCCTTGCATGATTTTATTAGAGCATTAAAAGATGTTAGTCCTATCACACATCTCCTACCTCCCTAAACCTGACTTGCAGCCCCTGGGGAAGCTCCTGGGTGAGATCTGCCAGTCTGTATGCCTGGTGTGTTTTATTGACATAGTGCTGTGCTGTGACTGAGCCTTGCAGAAGTGCTAAGTCTGTTCAGTTAGGTTCATCCACTAAATACCTTGCTGAAGAGCAAAATGAGGTTTACTAAAGCCTGTTCTTCATAGAAGATGTTAATTAGTGGGTATTGGATTTATACCTAGTTCCTTGTGGTTGCCCTTCAGCAGCATCACGGATTTTTCCAAAATCTTCTGAAATTTTCAGTTGCCTGTGCTGGGTCAGCTATCTTTAATATATGCTGGTTATTAAAATACTTACTCTAGTAATGCTTTGCCTCTTCAGTTGCTGGTGGGTTGGAAAATACTTCATCATGCCATACAGCACCTTTTCAAACAGGAAGCAGAAATTTTAACTGGAAGCTTCTGCCTTTTCTGCATTGTTATTAATAGGCTTAACTTCTTAGCAAATAGGCAGTAAGGCTACTACGGTTATTGCAATTCTAAATCTTACTCTCCTTATCCATGGACTGTTGCACAAGTTCATTATCTTCTCTTACCAGGTTTTCCCCTTCCCACACACACTCCACAAATGTTTACCTGGTTCCACTCCCTGGCTCCCTCAGCTGCAGAAGCATGCCTGTTCACGTTAGCCTGTGAGGAGTGGGGCTTGCCTTCCTGTGGTTTTCTTTCTGTAGCAGTTATCTTCAGTCTCCCCCTGCTCTGTGATTAAGGGCTGACCCCAGTGTCTGTTTTCATGCCTGCAAAGACTGTTGGAGCCACAGGCAGTCCATCCTGCCAGAGCCCAGGCAGGCCCTAGGCACTCCCTGCCCACAGCCTGGATTTGGAATCCCCTTCTGAGAGCGCTGACATGTAATGACAAGACGAGTGCTTCACAAGGGCAGGACTTCACTTGCTTTCAAAAAATAAAACTCTTGCTAAGCAATGTGAATAGCTGTTGAGGGATAGATACTAAGGAGTAGAGGATGCCGCTTCAGCCTTGGGGACTTGGAGGCCCTCTGCCACCTCCCAGTGCCAGTAACCACCAAGTATTTGATTAATTTGGTGAGGGAGTACGTCAGCAAGAGATAAGAACCCGAATGTTTGGGTGAAATAGCATGTAGCGGCCAGAGCGCGAATGCCAAGGGGCCTCCGTGAGGTCTGGCAGTCTGGCGTTCAGAAAGAGGAGTCCTTGGCGCCTGTAGTAAGTCCTAAATAACGCCCCATGGTGCTGCACAATCACTCATGCTGTCTGTCAAAACCAATCACACCGTGAATGCCACAACCAATACAGCGATATTGTAGGGCATCAACAATCATTTCTGGCTTGTTTTCTTCCAGTGTCTGTAGTTAGGGCGAAGCACTTCAGCACTCCAGTACCGTCTTCCTGCTTCTCCAGATGATTAATACCAGCAGTTCACTGGGATACAGCATGAGGGTAAAGCTATGGCTTGTGGCATTACCCATTAGATTAGGCAGAAGTATGTTTTATCGTAAATACTGATTGACTCTGTTGCTGTAGTTCTGTGGTTAGTGTTGTATCTGTTTTCTCCCAAATTTCTGGGAGACAAAGGTAAATTGTTCGACCTGTGTAAGCAAATTCTTGAAGTATGGAGGATGCTCACTGCTCCTGTTTGTTCTCTGTACTGAAAAGCTGCGTGATGCATTTCTGTGGCAGGTTTTCTCTTTTAGAATTAACCTCCTCTCTGCTTGTTTGCGTAGGTATGCTTGGTGCTTTATTAAAATGAGGAAGCCTTTATGGTTTGAAGGAATCGCTCTAGAATTACTTTGTTACAAAAGGTTGCACTCTGCAGTTAAAGAATATGCTTGCTATATGTTGCCTTGTTTGGGAAGTAGATGCTCCAGTGCTGATTCTACTCCGTTAAAATGCAAGGCTTATTTTATAGTTGAATCAGTGCCAAGTAACCCTTTACGGTGGCAGATGTTTGTTGAGGACCACAGAATGTTGTTATAAAACTTTACTACTTCTTCACTCAACGGCAATAAATGACAACAAATTCCAGCGGTCTGCAGTGACAGACATGTTACATGCCTTTTTATGACACTTATTTTGGTACTGTTATTTAAAAAGGAAGTGTCAGGACAATAACCGAGCTGTGTGTTTGTTTATAAGAGAAGAAGATTTGAAAGTTCTGTGTTTTTTCTAGCCCTTCGTCAGTCACTAACGTAGCATCAAGCATATCAAAGCAGAAGGAAATTATTTGAGGCGTGTTTCTGTGTGCTGAAGGTGATTAAAAACATAACAGTGTTTGGTTGCTTTGCTGCTTTTGTAACATAGGATATGAAAATCCCATTGCTTCACAGACGGGAGGCGCTTCGTGCTTTGGTAGGGGTGGGTAGTCATATGTCATCTTCCCAAGGACTTCTGTTGCAGAGAGGGTGACACAGCAGAAACCGAATCAGAACTTATAGGTTTTGGCAAATCCTGAGAAAAGAGCTGCATTTAAAATGAGTGCTGTGAAGAGCAGGACTGATGCAGCCCTCTTTCCGGTGGATGGCTTGCACCTCCTCTATGTCTTTCTCCACGTTCCCTTGTTGACTGAAATTGTTTCCACCAGCAAGAGATGGGGCATCTTTATGCCCATCTCTGCTCTCCTGGGGTCATATTTGGAGCTCTGTCACAGGCTGATTTTCACAGAGCTTGCAAGTACATCATTTCCTTGGAAACTCTTCTCAACACATTTCCAGAGCAGGTTGAACTTACTAGCTTCTAAAGTCAGGGGGCTGTGCAAATATTGACCTCCCATCCTTTGGAAACCCAGCTGACGAATAACTTTGACCATATATATTGTCTTTAGAACTATTCAGCATCTCTCTTCTACTGTCAGAATGGATTTTTTTTTCCTCCTCAAAGTTTAACATCACAAGGGCCAATTTAACACTTACAGCAGTAAAACTCTGACATGCATTTTCCAGGCACTGAGTCTCCCCATCAGCTATAGGCGTAGGCATGTTACAAAATAACCCCGCATATTTTAATGTTGCCATTTTTAGCATGAGAATATTCAAAGAAGCTCTTTAAGGCTGTTACTTAACAAATTCATTTACGATAAAGCTGACATTCCTGGCCATCAAAACACAGTTTTAATTTTCAGATGTCAGTCTCTGACAAAATTATGTGAGCTACGAGACGAACTGGTGGTTGGGTTAGTTCTAGAAGCCAGATACTGCACTATTACTTACACCGGGGCCTTCCCAATCAGCTGCTCTAAAATCAAGTGACTTTACCTTGCCATCTGTGCTTGCTCCCTAAGAGTTGCACTGGAGGGAGGCACCTCTCAAAGTAATACCTCTTAGTACCTACCAGGAGATGAATTCTTTATTACAGATGGTGAATGGGAGGAAGTTTTAAGTGTGTCCTCTCCTTTAACTTCTAAGGCTGCCTAAATAGCTGTTGCAAGTGAGATACCATCAGGCAGGTGTCATCGTTGTGGTGGTGATGGCAGAGAAGACAGGGAGTCTGAGCATGAGGTGTGAGCTTCCTTCTCAGAGGGAGGATTACAGTGAAGCAGCAGGACCTGCAGAGCTTTTGCTGCCCAGACATTGCTGGCAGGGAAGGAGATGTTCAGGGCCAGCTCTTGGGCACCTCGTAAATGCAACTTTGCTTCCCTTAAAATGAGGACATGAAGCCAGGACTTTAAATTCCTTCTGCCTGTCCACCTCCCAAACAAATGCCTAGAGTGTCATATAGCCGAGAGGGTAACCCTGGGTAATCATACCCGGGTGACAGCGGGTCTCTCAGACCTAGGCATTTGTGGGGTGTTGTTCCCTATCAAGGAAAGGGTGAAATGCATCAAATGAACCCCGAAGCTGTGTTTGTCCAGGGTGCTGCTGAGAGGCAGCCAATGTCAAGAGAGAACAAAACAAAAAATAAACCGTTCGCTCAGCAAACCCCTGGTCCGTGTGACTCCCTCATGAGAGGTTAAAGGACAAAGGACGGTGTGTTTCCATTCGAAAGCTGGGGAAAATTTCCCCATCTCCTAGAAGATCCACAAACAAATGTTGCTTAGCTCAGGACCCATCCTGCTTTCAGCTTGTTTTTCTCCCCCAGGGCTTTTATATATGTGTGATCTTTAGACAGATTTTTTTCCAGATGCTTTTCTTGAGATAAGACTGTGCTGTGACAGGTAACTGTTTGGTCTGGCAGGCAGATTGCTCCATCTTCCTTGTATATGGTGATGACATCTTTTCTGCCTGGCAATGACAGCTATAGCTCTTCTGTTATTAAACTGCACCATACTTTATCCTGCTTTTAATTTTTGCCATCCTTAAAGCCATTTTTGATAGGTACCCTTAGGACCTTTAGAGTAGTAACAGATACTTCACAAAATTAATCACAAACTGTAGATGTTTCTTCCCTCCTTTCTCTGAAGGAAATCTGATGATTTGTATTTTGTTCGTGAAGATCTTGTTGACATTCAAATAGAAAAGATAAGCCCCATGGACTGGAACTCCTCCAGTTGCGCCTCTCAAATTCAGGTTTCTTGTTATATTAATGTGTAGCTTGAGTGGGAAGTCAAGGATGCAAAAGGGGAGAAAGAGACAAGTAGCACCCATCTCATTTTAAGGTCTCTTTTCAGTGGGCAGTGTTGGAGGAGCCTTACCTGTTACCGTCACGTTTCCAAGCTTCTTTCAGAGCACGTGGCTGTGGTACAGGACAGGGGGGTATGCTGGGTGTCCCGGAACAAGTCACTGAGGTGATTTTTATAGGCTGATGACTTAGTTTGCACAGAGAACCCCATTGCAAAGGTAGCACAGATCTGACTGGCAGGCACATTGTTGGCTCACCTGCGACTGTGGGCAAAAGCATATCTTAAATGCTTTTTTTGAGTTTTGAGTACATGGGCTTTCCAAAATGTAGTAACATCATCAGTGACGCACACGCCTGCTATCTGTAATGTCAGCACAGACACTGGACCTGACCATCTCATTTAAGCACTGAGGCAGTTGCTTGTAACAGCAAGAGGTTGATCTCAGGGCCAGGCAGTTACCTTCTGGTCCCATATGTCGTCTCCCTTCTGATGGTAAGGGGAGATTCATTCCTCCTTCAGAACAGAGATCTCAGAGAGGCGTCTGTACCTGCCTCTGTCTGGGGAGACGTGCTGTGTCCTCTCATCACCTCACTCAGGAAGACCTCTGATGGGAGAGCACCTGGCAGAGAGAGGCTGAATTACACACTGAATAGGTGTGGGAGGGCAGACAAGTGCGCATTTGGGCAGCTGACGACCAGATGGTCCTTCCTGTAAAACCATTTGTAGTAAAGCGTGGATACTGTCGGCTGTATGAGAGAGGCCTGCTGCGCTACGCACATGCCACGCGCGGAGAAGCAATGGAATACTATAGGCAGGACTGGCGTCACATTTGTGGGGTTCTGCAAGAAGCCAGAAAGCACAACAGTACAGGGATGCAAGGGGAGAAAAAGTATGTCATCTCCCCATATTACTGAAAATAAGGGGGGGAATGAGATGTCTGGACCGCTACAGTGGTGTGCTGTGATGCTACAGCAATGTGAGATACCCCCATGTGTGTATTACTAACCAGTTGTATGTATTCACAGAATCACAGACTGGTTTGGGTTGGATGGCACCTCAAAGCCCATCTAGTTCAAATCCCCTGCCGTGGGCAGGGACACCCTCCACTAGACCAGGCTGCCCAAAGCCCCATCCAACCTGGCCTTGAACACTGCCAGGGAGGGGGCAGCCACAGGTTCTCTGGGCAGCCTGTGCCAGGGCCTCACTGCCCTCACAGATAAGAATTTTTTTCCCAATATCTAATCTAAACCTGCCACATTGCACCACTCATGTTTTAAAATGCCCCATTTTATCTGTGTGCTGGCCCACAGCCCCACATACTTGGGGCTGAGAAGAAAGATAATTTTTTGGTTGTTGCCACCAGTGGCCACTTAATTGTGCTGGAGCAGAGAGGCATGTGAGCAGGGCGAGGTGGATGCCTGGAAGGGGCCACAAATGCTCACTGTGGAGTGTTGTGGGGGCACCTCTGCTGCCTGTCCTGAGTGCACAGTGCAGAGGTCCACATGCGCTTACAGCAGTGTGCGATCTAGCTTTTGCCAGCAGCCACTGCTGCAGTGGGAGCAGGAGGGGAGGCAGGAGGCAGCTTCTGCATGTGAACTGGCACTGGCCTTGGCTTAAACTGCTGCAGGGGCTGCATCCTGAATCCCAGCAAACAACTGTTTCTGGAATCTTTTCAGCTGTTCCTGGATGACAAAGTCACTGTGAAGTCCAAGTGACCTTTCCTCCTAGCCTTTCCCCTGTTGCAGCAAGTCCTGCAGTTGAGAATCAGCTGTGCATCAGTGTGCCCTTCAGCAGGTCCCTCCTTCAGCCTGCAATGTTTCAAGCCCCTGAACTGGCAGCATGCCCCTCACTAAGCATGGTCCTGACCTACAGTGCTGTGTACCTTTCAAGTCTGGTCATCGGAAAGAAAATGGAAAACTTGCTTATTTCTTGTATACCATAATAAAAGTTTCCATACTTACCTCCTTTTATTGCTTTTCTCTCTCTGCTTTGATGTGATCCCAGGATTTTCCCTCTCACAGAAGTGTGTGTGGTTTTTCTTTCAGTTTACGGGAACAAAACTGTGATGTCCCTTCAGGTTGTGTTGAAACGGGACTGGCAGCAGAGCAGCATGAGTGATGGTGCTAGCATTATTTCAGTGCAGGAAGCAAGTGTTTCCTTAGATTTCAAAATCCATGCCATCTCCTAAAAGAAATGCAAAGCAGATAGGGACTTCAGAAAGAACAAATGAGCACAAGCCAAATGCCTTCACCTTAATCCAGGCTCCAGGGACGCATGACTTGATAATAAAATGTTCTTTAACAGCACTTCACCCTTATAAATCTGATGTCACTTTAAATGGAGGCCACTATATTCTCTTCATCTTATACATGGGGAATCTAAGTCCTTGGAAGTGGAATGACTTGGCCAAAAAATAGACCTGTGTCTGCCTGTGTCAGATTAGACCCATTTCATCCAGACAAAAATGTTATCTGTGACTACAACCACCAGTGACATCACAGGAAAGTACAAGAAACCCCACATTACATGTGTCGACAAAGCTGCTGGTTGACAATACTCTGCAATGCGGAAGTGAGGTTGATACAGTTGTTAAGTTAAACCTTCAGTCCAAAAAAATAAGCCACAGGAAATTATTTTTTCTTTCCTTTTATATGATACAAGCAGGTTATGGAAATGTGTGCTACAAAAAAAGAAAAAGATGAAAAAGCTCAGAGCTGTGGTTTTAAATTACACCATCAACGTCACGCAAACCGCCCTGAAATTAGAGCCACTTAAAGGGCTTGGTTAATCTGTCATGTCTCTCAACGCTGCAACTCCAAGGACACAAAACCTTGTCTTTAGCCATTGAAATGCAAAGCAAGAAAGTCACAGAGAATATAAGGAACTTGTATAACACTGACATGGAAAAATCTCAACGCTGGTGTGACACCCAGGGAAATTTGCTCCTTGGGTGTCTGAGGCTCAGGCAGTCAGATTCAGCTGGAACACGAGGAAGCTGTGATTTGTTTGCAGTGTTTTGACTTGCAGGGGACTTCAGAATCATCAGGCAGCGAGATAAACCCACTGCTGACCTTCAGAGATATCACAGACAACAGCCCCAAACTAGAAATTAAACTGTTTATTAACATCCAAGTCTAATCAAACCGAAAAGCACCCTCTCCCATGGAAATAGGAAGACACCTGTCCAACAACACCTTTGCACCAGGTGCAGTTTTAATCCATTTTTATCTTGCATTTTGCCACAGGTTAAAAGTCCTGTGTTTCCCCTGAGTGAGTTGCAAGGGTTCAGCGGTACGTCTTAGCACTCCAATTAGGATTTCAACTGAATAGTGTGTCCACAGGATGACCTATTACATAGCTCCACGATTACCAGAATTTAAGAACTGTTGTAGTTAGGTAAGACCTAAATGTTGTTATAACTCTAAACTTAATTAATTGACAACACTTAAAAGCACATGACCATTGTCCTTGTTACTGTTAATATACTTGTTAGGAGCCTCCTGCTAAGGCTGACCACTTGTACTTTGTAATAAAGAGAGTATCAAATGTCTCACCTGGCATTGCAGACATGTCATGGAGATGATGGGTGGATGTTAAAGACAACCTGCATATGACAGTAAGAATACAGGGAGATGATGGCTGACCTTGGGTGTGTCATTGAAACTGAAGATTCAGAGATGCTCTCATATCATCAAGCTGTAATGACAACATTGCTCACTAAAAATTATCCTTTAGAGAGCAAGCAGTTATGTTCTGCCCAGCACTTGACTATTATTAAATGTGCTGTGTTAACACAGGAAGATTTAAAAAGAGTCCAAATTACCCCGACACACGGACTATTCAAGTGTTGCATTGGACACCTTATTTCAGTAATCTGCTTGTTCCAGGTCATTCCTGCAACTGCTCCAATTAAAAAAGGTGCCTTCTGCACAGCATCCAAGAGCATGAGAAGGGTTTAGCAATGTGCTGAAGCTATCAGTATGAAGCAACAGTTGTTACAGCATGACTTAAAAGTTTTTCTTGCCTTTCCTGGACAAGAAAGGTACGTACCACTCCATGGGATTCACCTCCTGAGGAACTGAAACAGTCAGGTCTGTTGCTCTGGGCATGCACTCCTGGCTTCATGCAATCAGGTACTGACACATAAAAACCCCAAAGTGTTCATTAAATAAAGTCTCTTTAATAGACTTGCTATCACATGGATAGACTTGCTATCACATGGATTCTGGCTGTACTGAGTCTGGCTGAGATGGAGTTCTTTTCCCCACAGAAGCCCTCACGGTGCTGTGTACTGGTACTGAGCGAGGTGCTGGTGACACAGCGGGGTTTTGGCTGTTGCCAAGCAGTGCTGGCACAGCATCAAGGCTCTCTCCAACATTCCCCACCAGCAGTAGGCTGGGGGTGGGCAAGATCTTGGGAGGTGTGGTGGGCTGACCCTGGCTGGCGGCCAGGGGCCCACCAAAGCTGCTCTATCATTCCCCCTCCTCAGCTGGAGAGGAGATATAAGGAAAGGCTCATGAGGTGAGATAAGGACAGGGAGAGATCATTCAGCAATTACTGTCATGGGGAGAACAGACTCAACATAAAAAGAAATGCATCTAATCTATTATCAAGCAAAACAGAGCACAGCAACAAGAAAGAAATCCAAATCGTAAAACACTTCCCCCCACCCTTCCCTTCCTCCCAGGCTCAACTTTACTCCAGACTTCTCTTCCTCCTCCCCCAGAAGAGAAATGGGGAATGGGCATTGCAGTCAGTTCATCACACATTGTCTCTACTGCTCCTTCCTCCTCAGGTGGAAGACTCCTCACATTTGTCCCCTACTCCAGTGTTGGGTCTGTCCCACAGGAAAGTCCTTCATGAGTATCTTCAACGTGAGTCCCTCACACAGACCACAGTTCTTCATGAACTGCCCCAGCATAGATCTCTTCCAGGGGGTGCAGATCTTCAGGACCAAACTGCTTCAGTCTGGGTCCCCCATGGGGTCACAAGTCCTGCCAGCAAACCTGCTCTGGAGTGGGCTCCTCTTTCTAAGGTCTGCAGGTCCTGCCAGGAGTTCGCTGTACCTTGGGCTTACCATGGGGTCACAACCTTCTTCAGATGTCTCCATCTGCTCCAGCATGGGGTCCTCCACAGGCTGCAGGGGAATTTCTGCTCCCCATCATCTTCCATGGGCTTCAGGGGGACAGCCTGCTTCACTGTGGTCTTCTCCATGGGCTGCAGGGGAATCTCTGCTCCAGTGCCTGAAGCACCTTCTCCCCATCTTTCACTGACCTTGGTTTCTACAGGGTTTCTTACATCTTCCCACTTCACCATCCTGCTGAGGAGTGATAGAGCAGCTTGGTGGGCACCTGGCATCCAGCTAATGTCAACCCACTGCAAAGATACAGTGACATTTACTTTTTTTCCCCTTTTAAAAAAAAATAATTTTTTTTTTTAGCCTAGAATCTTCCTGCTTTCCTTTTTATTCATTATTTTGTAGCACTCACTCACATGCTTCATATTCTTCAGGAGACGAATCCCTCCCCCAAAGACCTGCAGCACATACTGGAATCCTGCATGGGAGTAAAGCCTGAAAATAGACCATTTTTCTGCACTTCAAAGGCCCTAGAATAATCTGCAGACAAGTGACATTAAAGAACACAAAAAGAAGATTCAGCAGCAAGAAATGAGTTAGGGAAAGTAGTTCTTGTTATTGCAGCCAAACGAACGGACTCTGTGTAGATCATGAGACACAGGACTTGCCTTGGAGTCTCTAGATGCTTTTTTTATTATTACAACCGGGGTTTTATATTATCAATCTTTTCCTTTTTCTTCCTGTAACTTCTGGACTCGTTACCTACCTGGACTTTTTGTTCTCTGACCTTCTCCTTTCACTTCCTAAATAAAAAGATCATTTCATAGTCAGTAAATGAGACACGCGGCTTTCAGTGTGTATCTTGGAACAGGACGCTTTTCTTCAAGAGACAGAAATATGGTCTCCAGATAAAACATCAGGATGAAATAAATACAGAAACAATGTGCCTTTGGGGAGTAGGAAAACACTCCAGGGCTGATTATATTTGCCAGAACGTTGTTCATAGGCTCATCACATTGATTCAGTCTGTCATAACAGCAAATCATTAAGCCATAAAAGAGAAAATTCAATATACTTTCTAGAGATAAAAGTCTATTTTTAAACAATCAAAATAATATTGCTTTTAGTAAATTCCTGTTGCTTTACTGTTCTAGGATTGTGAGCATGACTTTGATGTCAAAGATGCTTCAGTAACAGAAGTACAGATACCGGAATGTTAATGCTTGGTTCTTATTACATGACATATCTGTCTGCCCCGAGTCGGTAAAGGCAAACACGCCGGGTGAGGGGCAACCACACTGTGCCACACAGCACCGCAGGGAAAGGCAACGCTGAGGGGCAAAGGACCAACACAGGTTCTGTATGAAGAGAACAACTCTTGTGGGAAAGCAAGACTTTGTTGAAACCAGGGGGTTTTCACAAAAATGAAACCCCTTGTTTCATGGAAACCTGATATAATCTGATCTGGAGGGAATTCCAGAGTTAGCCTGAAGTGAGGCACTAAAAAGCTGAAGCAAGCTAGCGAACTGAAGGGAATCCCAGACAGTGACATGCTTGTCCAGAGAGATCCCATTCTGTTGCACAGGCTGCTTAGGGCCACACACCTCTTCACGAGCTGCATATTCTTGGAGCCAGGGCTCATATTCTCCTGACATCACACTCCCTGTGCAGTTCGACTGCAAGCTTTGTACACAAAACATGGAGAACCTCCCAGCAACCATCACTGACTGCATGGTTCAAGAGGCAGACACCCAGAAGATTTTTTTAGCTGCCAGATATGTCCACAGCACTGTGAACACATCAAATATGGTTTCTCCTCAAGAGGTTTCTCCTCACCCACAGAAGGGCTGAAGGAACAGATCATTTTTTTTTCTTTTTTTTTTACAGAAAGCCACTTTTTTCATTTCTTGGGTATCCAGTGGCTGAAGAGAAACATGTTTTCCTGCAGATATGAGCTCAGCTTGTGAGTGCTATGGACATTCCTTTATTGATAAAAGACTCACTCCTAACTAAAAATATCCAGCTTTTGAAGTATAAATGATCCTTCTTCAGCATCTCTGGACTTCAGAGACACTCAGAAACCAATACGTTTTGCTATGATCCCGCCCTCTCAGTCTCCCTCACTATGAAATTATCTTGAAGGAGAAAAAAGTGAAATGAAAGCATTTAAATAATTTCTCCTGAACATGTCCCTTTCCTGGAGGAAGGCTGTACTAAGGTAAAAATAGGGAGCTTTGGCTGGACCACTGCAGACTTTCAAACAGGTAAGATCTAACATGCAGTTATTAATTGCTCCTCACCATAAGGGGCATTGAAAAGATACACACTGATTTATTTTCACTTGTATTTAAACTACGGAACAGAGAAAGCAAAAAAGGCTGTCACACAGGAAAAAGCATCTCCAGAGCTGTGTATATGTGAAGTCTCTCTTGCCTGCAGCAGTGTGAAGCTTGCAGTTCATCAGCTGGTCTTTAACCTGCACCCTCTGCAAGTTCATGATTCCATTGAGGTGAACAAACAGGCTGCACGAATCACAGTTCCTACTGTTAAAGTGGCAACATTAATATTTGATCCATGTGAAGCCAAGATCAAAACTTGCCCTAGCTTTAGGGTCTATCCTGTAGTTTACCCAATCAACAAAACATTTTTAAGCTTCAAAGACTGCCTTTGGCACAGGGGCACATGAAACTAATAACAATGGAGCTGAGCTGCCTCTCTTTGTATTTTCTTTCCACATTTCTCCCTAATCTTTCGAATTTATGATTTTGCAAGTGATTTTACATCTGATTATTGCTCCTCTTCTTGGCTAGATGTCAAGGACTAGTGATACCTAGGGCTGGTATTCTTATCCTCAAAGCCTGAGCGAGCCAAATGCATGACTCACAAAGTTCCATCTAACAGTGTCTCTTTCTGAGTTTCTGTTCAAAAAGCCTGAGCTTAGAATGAGATAAAATGAAATGAAAATACTCAGGTTGAAACATACACATAGCCTTAACTAGCTGAAAATACACCATGAGCTTGCAAAATGCAAAGCATTGCATTTATAAGAGCTCTTCCATGCTTCCATCGGAACCATATGGAGATTGCACTTCCTTCGAGTCTACACCCACACTGTCCTACACTGTAATCCACACTAGAATACAGTGGTCACATACACGTGGTACTTTAAAACATAGTTGTAGACATGCACATTAGCTGTACAGTATGTTGTGGGGCTTTTCCTCAGCTTACGCAAGGAAGACTGACAGCAAAGATCGCTGAAATGTACTTAGGCATTTGCACCCCTGTATTTAATTTATAGTTACCTCCCAGGTACTCATTTGTAGTTACAATTACAATGCAGATTTACTAATAACTCTCAAGAAAACAAGACTGTTGGTGATGTGTCATCACGTGCTGGGACGTCACTAGATGCCAGTTCATAAAAGATGGAGATTCCTTTCTAGTTTTAAGAATCTGTGTCTTAGTTTTCAGAAGTGCAAACACACCTTAGATTTCACTGTACTTCAAATGCTCAGCACCAACAGGAATTAGACAGCATTAACTGGGATTCCAGGATGTCGGTAATTCATCTAATACCAGGTGCTCAGCCTCTGCATGCAAGTAATGGAAGAACCCAGAAAAAGGAAGAAAAATTTACTACTTCTAATACCTCTTGTCTCCAGTCAAGTTGCTGTACAGAAACTCAAAGTGATTGAAAATGCACCACACCTATAAATCTTGCTCCTTTTGTACTTTGTAACCACCTTGGGAATGACACTTATAACTGGGTTTTGCTTCACAGGCCAGGCAGTAAGTGTCCAGACTGTAAGAATACATGGTCCATGCTGCACCTGGGGCAAGCCTACGAAAGTTCTGGGGAAGACTTCCAACCACTGTGACCCTACCAGGCTGTCAAACACTTAATACCCATTTTGGGGATGATGAGATAGGATCTTGTTACTCCTGTGTACACACTATTTTCAGTTACACTTTAGAAAGCCTTGTCCCTAAAAGCTTTTGCTTTGCATAAGGATTCTTTTTTACAGCATCTGTACAGTCTGTCCTGTGCAGCTCAAGTTTTGTACACCATAAATGAACGTATTATCTTCAAATATACATATAGTTCATATACTCACATTAAAAAGGTTTATCAAAGCAGAATCAAATTTGAGCTTTGAAAACTAACTCTATAAACTTTCTGATTTTCAAAGTCTGGTGTTTGTTGGTTGCTTTTTAAAAAAAAAATGTTTAACAGTTTGTTGAATTGTTTGTGAGGCTGTGTTTTTCTTTCTGCCACAGATAGTGTTACGTGTAAGGTGAAGTTACCACGGCTTCCTCTCTTTTTGTGACTGAAAATACCAGAACTAGAGCCAGGCAGGAATTTTCCTACACAAAGTGTGTTGCTGAAAGATTCTCATTACTTAAAAACATCACTGAGAATTCAGTTCTTAAACACTTAACTTTTGTACACTCACCCTCTCTACCCTTTATAGTCAATGAGGAGACACAAACGACCCAGAAAATGATTCACCTCCCTCTAACACAGGCCCTTCCAGATGGTCACACAGCTCACTCCAGTCAGACACCTGCCTGAGGAGCAGACAAACCACCTTCAGGAGTGTCTGTTTCTCTCCACTGGCTACCAAGGGTAGACAGGGTGACTGACTCCGAGCTCAAGATTTTCTGAAGTCTGTGATTCAAATTCCATCTCAAGCATTTGTTGAAACACAGCCAGTGTTAACTTTTCAGGTTCTACCACCCTCTGCCAGCCAGGGATGGTGGGTACAACATTATTAGGAGGGCAGTAAGGATGGTGAAGGGTCTGGAGGAGAAGTCTTAGGAGAGTCTGAGGTCCCTTGGTTTGTTCAGCCTGGAGAAGAGGAGGCTGAGGGGGAGACCTCATTGTGATCTATGGCTTCCTAATGAGGGTGGTGAAGGGGTAGATGCCGATCTCCTCTCTTTGTTGACAAGTGACAGAACCCAAGGAACAGCATGAAGCTGGGACAGGGGAGGTTTAGGTTGGATGTTAGGAGGAGGGTCTGTACTGAGAGGGTGGCTGGGCACTGGAACAGGCTCCTCAGGGAAGTGGTCACAGTACCAAGCTTGACTGAATTCAAGAAGCATCTGGACGATGCACTCAGTCACATGCTCTGACTTGGCTGGTCCTGTGTGGAGCCAGGAGTTGGGACTCGATGATCCTTATGGGTCCCTTCCAACTCAGGAGATTCTATTCGATTCTATGATCAGACCCACAGCTGGTGGAGCCAGTTCGGAAGAGTTGCAGAAACATTATTGAAATGCTCATTTCCCAGGAAGTTACATATATATTTACATATAGATATATATATTTTTTTTTTCTTAAAAGCAGGAAAACATGTGAAATCCCAAGGTTTCTTAAGAATGAGAAACTCTCAAACTCAACCCCTCTAACTAGAACCCTGTTTATTTCTGGGCTTGGATATTTGAGGATGAGGCATTAGAAACACACAGCTATTTTAACACCTGGTTTCACTCCAGTTAATAACTTTGCACCTGATACATTCTCCCCCATTAAGTCAAATTTATGCTAATACTGTCCTGATTAGCAAACACTATTTAAAGATGGTTTAATGGGATGATTTCTGAATAAGGTAGGTGTCTAGATTCACTGAATTTCAGCCAGGAAGATTATACTCAGTGAATTTCAGCTATCAGATTATAAGACAATGTGAACTTCACAAGTTATCTATAGGTATCCGTGCAAGAACAGTGGAAGAGCCTACAGGATGACAGGTAGTGACAGCTAGGGAGAGGTCTTTTTCATGGTGGGGAAATCTGCACTTTTACCGAACACAACCCAGTCTCTGGCATTGGGAAATGCAGAACTCCAGCCTTTCAGTTACTTTACGGAAAACTCAGCCGCATGAAACTCACTCAGGTCTGAAGATGCAGGTCTTGAAACATAGGAGTATGCACTTACACAATCCCAAATCTGGATCGTGTAGGCTGTGCTCTGCAGGGCTTAAGGAAAGGTGAAGCAAAGGGCACCAAGCTGACAGGCTCAGCACCAACAACTGTGTGTCTTCTCCTTCAAAAAGAGCCTTAGGTGGTGACATCTCTGGCCTCTCTGCACTACATGTGAGCAGACCTGAACTCATTCTATAAACCACGCTGTATCCTGAAAGACATCTTTCCTTCCTTTTTAGTTTTTCCCTCTGAAAAATGCCTCAGGCAGTAACTTCACAGCTACAACGCTGCTTCTCTTTAGGATCTAGAGAAAGCAAGAAAGGTACATTTTTGTCTTCCTTAGATTCATTTGAGCTCTCAGGGAAATACCTAATAATGCATAGACAGCATGCTGTTTCCAAAGCACTATTCATTAAAATATTAATAACCTGTTCCTCTCAGCCCCATGGTGAAGCAGGTGATTTCATATTTCTACTACTTTACAGAGCATGGATAAGTAGTTTGAAGGAAAGGAAAATTTTCAGTGCTGAACACAAGCAGCACATCTCCATGCTCACCAGTGAGAAAAGAACATCCCACATCGATCCGCCCAAGCACACACAGAAAGCTGGAGTTAGACCCAGGAAATAATGTAACCAGGACGTATAATTTTAAGGCACTAAGGGCCAAAGCACACACCAAGCACCACACTCACTCTGCACTTGTGTGGGGAATTTCAAGCACAGGAACTGGATCAACAGCCATTTTTCATGGCAAGTATTTTAGACTCAGAGAAACTGCTGCACATTAAGCTAAACCGATTGCTCAAAGCTATTTGATACCTCCTGGCAACATGGTAGAAAGTTTTGGATTCCATCTAATTTACAGGTCAAGTTTGTCACAACATACAAAAGCAACTACTGTTTTCTTCCAAAACAGCAGTGCTGCTGCTTACCTAGTATATGAGAGCCAAGTTCAGTTTTCTCCCTCAGGGCGTGCCTACCCACAGCTCTTGCCTTTCTGAAAAGCACTGTATTCCTCAGAGCCCTGGGATGACAGTGAGTAGAGGTATTTGCTGCCTTTCTAGCTGAAACTGATTTTATTTACAAAAGATCAATTAATTAAAAACACTTGTTGGACTGGGAAAAAAAATGTATGCTTGTAGGTGAAGCATTCAGCTAGAAGTCATCAGTCCTGTTTAATGTCATGTTTAAGCAGCCACGACTACTGTACCTCAATAATGGAGTCCCTAGCCAAGTATGGATAATATTGGGCTACATTAACGTTTGTTTCATGCTCCTTCTGCTGCAGTAAGTCTTTGGATTTAGGCACTGTGGTAAGGCAGCTGGGTTCCAACATTGTTGCACCATCCTGGTTTAGCCCTTAATGGCAGCCTCCCAAGTAGAATGCCAAACCATCTCTTGGGATCACGCATCAATACCACATCCTCATTTTACCACTTCATAACCAGTAACTCACTGGCCAGGACACTCTTCCAGCCTGCCTATGGGGAGACCTTAACTCTCCATTTTATTTGAGGGAGATCATGTTAGGTGCTAGCTTAACCACTAATTAACTTGATGTGCAGTATTCTCAGTTCCTTCCGTTGTAACTCTTCCAAACTTAGGGGATAATTAGTTCGCCATTGGATCTGAGAAAAATAAAGATACAGAGAATGATTCAGTAATTTAATGGCTGTGGAAAAAAAAAAGACCTGAATTTCCATCTGCCTCACTTAAGTATTTTATAGGCTATATATAGGCTTCAGCTCTTTCCAGAAGGGCTGGATTAGAGAGAGAGAGAGAGAAAAAAAATACAAGCAAGATAGAATTGAGCTGACAAAAAGGATGTTACTGCTGAACAGACTCATCAGATTATTCAGCAGAGGTAAAGGGACCTAATACTAAATGGAGAAAGCAGAGACTATAGACAGGGTACTTAGGAGGGGCAAAGCATTGAGGTGTGCAGCCTTGGTCATAGAAAATCAGCCTGGGTTACGCCTTCTCCAGGTATGGTGGGTCCTGCTCACAGAGCAGCCCCAGGTCCAACTCTGTCTTCCTCAGAGCCTCCCACCACCTCAGCAGGACTGAAAAAGCAGCCCCAGTCTCCTCACTGTAAGGTCCCTGCTGCTGCCTTTAATGCTCTTTTTTTTACAGACAAGTCTAGAGGGCAGATTAATGCTACGGCAGCGCCCCATCAAGAGGCTGTAGCAGCTTTTTATTCCCCCCAGCACAGGAGAAAAAGGCACTTGCCCCAAGGACACATGGCGACCTAATACCACTTGGCTCTGTGTGTTGGGGTACCGAGCACCCGTGGGTTGCCACCTTGAGAGGCTCAGACTACCAGAGACCCCGTAGCCCAAGGGTAAGATAACTGCTTTAAACAGCAGAAGGCACGGATCCATCTTCCCACAGATGATGCACTGAGTTTAGGTCGACAACACGGAGGGCAGGTGGGCCACCGCCACCGTGTTCTGGGGAGCCCAACCCAGTCAGGGCTTCCTGCCTGGGGTTCCCCAGCGGGGTCGGGCAAAGACGGGCGGGTTTGAGGCCTGTGAGGCTCCGAGGGCAGCGGCACCGGCC
>VZTU01012521.1:189541-226825 GCA_013400835.1 Zapornia atra
GGCGCTGCCCCGCCACCCCGCCCCGCTCCACGTCTGCAGGGGCGGCGGGGCGCTGCCGGCGGTGCCGACCGGCCCCTTTCCGAAACAGGCCCCGCAGGGGCGGCAGCAGGAATCCGCGGTGAGAGCGGCGACGGAAGCCAGATAACCTTTAATTTCGTTACGAGCCGGTTTCCGCCTCGATCGGCTGAGCCGCGGCTCGAGCGAGAACCCCCCGGCCGGGGCTCTAGGCAGGGACTGGCCCAGCCCTTTCCTGAAGTTTCACTGCCGCGTCCTCTGCCCGCACGGCGGGGGATCGGTGGGCACAGGTCCGTGTCGGTGGGCCTCAGGGATCTCGCTCGACGATGCTAGGGGTAGGTGCCGGCCGAGCTGAACGCCGAGTTTCCAAAGCACTGCCCTTGGGTGCTGATTCAGACATGTAAATGCCAGGCTCTGGCGTGTCAGAGTCCGGTTAAATATGGCACAGACCTGGCTTTGGCCATGAGTGAAACTTCACAGGTTATATCGCTGTCAGACCTTGGCTCTCCATAGACTAATGCCTTTATTCTGCACAGACTTACAGATATTTGTGTTTATCTTGAGTTCTGTGGCTTTGAAATGGAAAAATGTGGCACATCCCCCTTTCATCTGGAGCTGATTCATTAAGATGTTACCCTAATTAAGATGATTGCACAGTGCACTATTGTTTTAAGTATACTTCCTGAATAATAACCAGGTATTTGCCGTGTATGATTAGTTCCAGAACAACCTTGTTTGGTCCTTTTGCACCTCGAGTGGAGGTTGAGTGTGGTGAGCTGGTTTGAGCAACCAGAGACAGCGCTGTGTTTGTGACTTCCCTTTCCAATCTGTGCATATCACTCTTATTTGCCACGAACATAAATCGTGCAGGGCTTTGCATGGTAATCAGAAACACAGAAAGAAGACTTTATTTTCCTAGTACAGAACTGAGGAAGTATGTGAAACTAATTACACCAAAGATAACCTGGATATTTTGCAAGTAAGTTGTCAGAATTTTCTGGCACCTCTGTTCTTGCCCCTGCACCTCTGGTTACTTTGTAAAAGACTCATCATAGCCAGTGGCTTTCTGGAAGAATCACACTTGTATGTTTTATGTGTTATTGGCACTTGATTTCCATACTGAATGCTGCTGAGTTGTTTGCTGATGGAATTCCATGTGTGTGTTGTTCCAGAGCGTAGGCCTTGGTGTGCTGGGTTACTCAAGATCAGAGTCTGGAATTCTCTGAATATTTCTGAGTTCCCTCTCTCTAACCATCGCCTGGTCGGAGTATCACTTGTAACTCTCCACAGTCCTTGGTATCTCAGTTCAGCAACACTAACACTTTCATCTTTCTCATCATGATTGTGGTGTTGAGTATTTTTATAGACTCAAATATAGCTTAAATACTGTGCAAGTCTTTGATACTTTCATACCTCTCTCCTGTCACAAGAGCTTTCTTTCATAAGTTCAAGCTTTGATGTGTCTCAAGTTCAGGGTTTTTCTCTTCAGGTTCTGGATGATCTACCAATCTCTCGTTGAGGCTGTTTTCTGCTAGTACTTGTAAATCAGTTTCCATCTTTCTAGTAAATTATTTTATTTAGCTACCTTACGAAGATCTGACTGTACTTTTGAAGGCTTCTCTGCTTTCTCTCTTTTGCTCAAACCCGCTTTGTCCTTGCTGTCTGTGTATGCCAGAGGCATGGCTTGCTTTCACCCTGTTCCCCCAGGAAACTTGACATGAAAATACTATGTGATGCAATGTGAGCTTACAATATTGAGGCAATTTGTTTTAATTCTTTCTCCCTTCAAGTTTAATTTGCACTTGCCTCATCCTGTTCTGGCAATTCTTACTCTAAACATTGTATCCTATTAGCTTTGCAGTGCCATCTGCCTTTGCCTGTACTCATGTAAGGTTTTCTCCTAGCTGGAAGGGAGAGTGTGGAATGATAAACTTAATTTTCAGCTGTTCCAGAGGCACTTGACTGGGAGATGGTCATATATGGATATTCTGTGTAGATTTCTTAAGCCTAGGAAGGAGAGCTGTGCGCCCAGTATATCCTGAAGTCTAGATTTCTCCATGCTTCCAGAAGACATGTGGCCCAGAGAAAAACCTATATGATTAGTTGTTTAACTGAAAATCAAGCTTGCCAAGTGCACATAATGCCACTGTTGAACTCATTCCTATTATATCAGTCTTGGTTGAATCTTCTTGTTGATCAAAAGAAGAGGAAAATTGAAAGTTCCTTCAGTTGCAGACAGATTTTTTTTTTCTTTTTAATTTTTTTCCTAATATGTTTCACACTTAATCTTTGGTGGTTGAGTGCTTGTGACTTTCTTGTGTTGGGCAGAGTTGTAGTTTTGCTAGTCCTGGTATGCAGTGATGTCTGAAGCAGCAATTTTTAACATGCCTCTACTAGCTATCGAGTGTCTGGAAGCTGTCTGCATGGCTTTCCCCAATCTGTGACAGTCACCACTTGCATCCCTTTCATGTCTGGTCCTGTTCGTCATTACTCTTGAGTTCCCTGTTGCACCAGAGATTCTCCTCATCCTGAGTTTTGCAGACATAAATATGAAACTGTGTTAGTGACAAAATATTTAGGACTGCTCTGGTGTCAGTTCTAGTTTAACAAAAGGAAAGTCATGCTTTCTCATGTAATTGATTCTTCTTCCCTTTGGAGTGCTGTCCACTTCAGTTTTTGATACTTTCCTCTCTTCTGTGAGCTTTGCTCCTTTGTCATCCTCCTTTCTGTTCAGTGGGACTGTGTCCTGAGTTCTGTGTCTTGTGTTCCTTTCCCCTAACTGTTGGGTAACACAACTTTTGTGATTAACTCAGGGGTGTTAACTGAGTTGCAGTTGTATCTCGGGTCTTATTCTGGAAATATTCAAAACCACTGTCTTCAGTACGGCCTTTCAGATAGCTGGCAATTCATTCAGCATGGGCTCTAAAGAGCCTCTGAGAGACTATCCTCACTAATCCCTTCCTCTCACTGTAGATGTTAGTCACTCCTAAACCTTAGGTGTTATATTTATTATAGGCTTTTCTGTTCTGGATAGTCAAAGGATGTTGAAATCTTGCAGACTGTACCTGTATATCTGTACTAGCTGCTATTCTTTGAGACTCTGGGAATTCTTAGGTAGCTAGATATTTAAAATCTTACAAATATCCTTTTGTCCCTCAAATGGCCTATTTGAACACTTACCACTCATGGCTTTGATCATACCTACTGTAATGCCAGCGTTGCGTTCTCCCTTGATATCATTAAAGCTTCTTTGCTGGCTTCTACTTCTCACTACCAGAGCTTACTGCTGTCCCGTGGCTGGTTCACTCCTGAAGTAGCTCTCTGTGCTCTCGGTGTGTGACCACTGCCTGCAGTGCTTGTGAGGAAGTTTTTCAGGCCTGTGTCTCGTCTGTATTATGGCATGCTTGCTCTGTGTAGGAACTTAAAAAAAGCTACCTCTTGGTCTTCCTCGCAAGATGACTATTAATAGCAGCAAGGTTATTTTATAAAGAACAAATCCATCCTTTGGTTTCCTGACTGCTTTTTCAAGTACAAGGTGTGCAGATAGACAGCTTTCTTCTGCAAGTCTTTCGGAAGGTGGAGAATACAGCTGAGGACACATCTGCCAGAGTGGGCTTTAAGCAATAATTAGGATTGCTGACTCTGGCAACAGTTTCTGGAAGCGTTTTTTTTATCCTGTATCTGCCTTTTAACTGTTAAAAGCTGCTATGAATCTGACTGTCACTGCTAGAGTGTGTTGGAAACTACCAATAGAGTAGGGCCATACTGTAGTCACCATTGATTGAATTATGTTTTTCGAGGCTTCACCATATGTCACCTTCAAACTGTAAATCTTACAGCTCCCAGAAAGAGTAGATGACACCTCTGCAGGGAAGGAACCTAAAAATCAAAGGTTTTGGAACTGTCTTTGTATTCACTGAGACTTTTTTTGAAGATTGAGGAGGTTGGAATGACATTTGACAAGGCAGTGCTTGTCTGTGGATGGCTGTTCAGACAGGGATGTAGAAAACAGTCAGCACATATAAGGCTGTAGGTGTCTTCCTAGTGTTATACTACTGGGAAGTAGTTTTACTATTTCTAGTATTTGTAGGAAATATGAAGGTATGTTGGGAGTAACTTAAGACATCCTGAATTTTGAAAGAGATAAGGAACAGAAATTCCTTTGTGTTCCTCTTGTGTAAGTAGCTAGGTAAAGCTAGCAGGAATTGAACAGATCTGGTTTTTTTTTCCCTTTCTCCTAGATCTTTCCATCTGTCTCATGTAGACTATGCTGAAAGATGTTGTAAAGCATGTGACTCTTTTTTTTTCTCTTTCATTGTAGAGGGAGACTAAATGCAATTTTTCAAGCAATAGCACCTCTTGGAGATCTGTCAAATGGAACCAAAATAAAAAACCTGTTAACTTCAGCCAGCAACCCTTTGACTATAAGGGCTATAATTTGCTATTTTTATGTACTTTGTATCTAGTTACAACATGCTAGAAGTCTCCTAGGCCTGTCTTACTGCTTGGCAGCAAGGCTGGTATTATTTGGGCACTGATATTAAAACTGAATCAAATACTTGGTAGCTGAAGAGTGTGATGAAGCACAAAAGGTAGCGCTTTCCCTTGAGAAGGGGACGAGATACTCAGCAGTATCCAAGGACTAGCTAGCTAAGCAGGAAGTCCTGTTAAGTAAAATGAGGGCAATCAGTCTTGATCTAGCGTGTCAGTCTCTGCAGATGTGGACCATAGGACTCCAATTACTGTTTCAACAAAAGATGTGTGTTTGAAATCAGTGTGACTGTTCTCTCAGGTACCTCTTCCATTTGTTACGCTTGTGTTTGGATCTTGGCTTCAGTGCAAGTAGATTGACCACAGCTCTGCTTGTAAATTCATCTCTCTGTCAAGGAGGCAATTGCCCGACTTGTCAGCTGCTTTAGAATTCCTTAACTGTAACAAAGTTAACATAATGGGACAATTACAGATCACCTGAAACTGCAGTCACCTTCAGAAAAGGTGACTAAATTTCTGTATTGGGTGGAGTTCTGCTTTTTGGTTGGGTTTTCTAGGTTTACTTCATGTCTGGTAGTGCTTAAAGCCTGGCTAAATGATCTCTTACCAGAATTGTAGTACAAAGAGTCACATTAACACTGCTGTCTGTTCAACCAGATTGAAATTTATTTACTTTGATAATAAAAATATTTTTCAATATTTATGTTGTACTAAACAACCCTGGGATGTTGGTAGATGACTGAAGACGTGATCTTTCTGTCTAAAGAGTGGCGGGTACAGGCTCATAGGAGTTTGGAGAAGGACCGAACAGGAGAGATTGTGGGGCTGAAATGTGTGTAGCCAGAACTCATTATTGTGGTTTTGGCTTCAATGAAATTTAACTTCAACATCTGTATCAACTTGCCAGCCTTAAACACGAAGTCTGAGCAGTGGGGGAAGGAAAAAAAGTCTAGTTTAAATCAAAACGGGCAAACTACATGTCAGAATATATCTGGACTATTCCAGCTAAGTTTAGAGTTGTTCAGACTCAGGTTTTTTGTAGACAATTAAGCTTGCATGTGATCTTTTCTGTGGCAGGGAAGACCAACTGAAGTGTGTATGAACATATGTTCACTTGTGGAACTGCTTTTGCTGCTTGCTTATTTTGATGGCTGGTCTTCTCACTGTGATCTTCTTACCTGTATACTTAAATAAATAGTGTCCTTCTTCCTCAGGAATTGACCTAAACCCAGTGGGTAACTCTTACAGCTCACTACTGTCAGCCCGTACAAGGCTTCAGCTTTGTTACCTATGACTGTCAGCGTAAGAAAGCTTTGGGACAGCTCATCAACAGTATTAGCTTGCTTTAGGACAAGGCACTGGCTGCTGTACCTCC
This sequence comes from Zapornia atra, assembly GCA_013400835.1. Lineage (NCBI taxonomy): Eukaryota > Metazoa > Chordata > Aves > Gruiformes > Rallidae > Zapornia > Zapornia atra. The sequence goes on from VZTU01012521.1 coordinate 195,423, forward strand.
TCAGGTGCAGAACTTCCTTGCCCTCTGAAGGTAGAGAAACTCGTGAAGTAGGACAGCAGAGGAAATGGAACATGGTTGGATTAGGTTGGGGGTCAGTTCCACATATCAGCTCAAGTACAACTTCTAGCCTGGCACTGAAATTCAAACACAGAATAGTTGAAATTCAGGCACAGAATAGTAACTGACCAGTAGCTCTGTGGGTATGTTTTACCAGTGGATATAGTTGGAAATACCAAATGAGACTTTTGGTTATGTGGATGAAGAAACTGCTAGTACTTCTTGCTGTGATTCTTCTGTTGTAGTTAGCATTGCTGCTGTGAGATCAGACTGGTAAAGATTGTGTGAACATAACAGATTAGAATATGAACCAACAGATACAGGTGGAGCCTTCTGGCTGTCCAGTGAGGCCATGCAATATCCTTCTGCAAGGGATAATGAGGGAAAACTGCTTTGACTGACTGGAATGCTATCTTGACCGCCAGTAATTACGAGTAACTGATCACTAGAAATCCTAGGCACCATCTGGTACTTACACTATTAAATTTCTGACCTCTTCCTGAAAGATAGCACTTTCAAAGACCTTAAGGGACTGGAAACTCCCTTGAGCCTCTCCTGACACTTACTAGGGTTTTTTTTTTCTTAATTCTCTGCAACTAAATAAAACTACCCCAATGCTCTGGCTTTAATACTATTTTAAGTATTACTGCCACTAGTTGCATGAGCCTGAAACTTTGTGAGGAACTAGTTGTTGTTGTGGCCATGAGAGCTACAGTTAATTGTCTCATCTGAGAAAGGAGCTCTTCAAAAGACACTTTTCTTGCTGAGAGAAGAGCATGGCAGCTTTAGCTTAAAACTTGTAAGTAGGTGGGGTGTTGTGTTAGGTGACTTGATGTGTTTTCTACCTGTAAGGAAGAGATGTTTTCTTTTAATGGTTTGGCTTGGGAGGGACCTTAAGGATCATCGAGTTCCATTCCCTAATGCCATGGGCAGGGACGCTCTCCACTGGACCAGGCTGTCCAAAGCACCACCCAACTTCTAAGTGCCTCTTCCTCAAAGTGTTCAAGGTCAACTTCTCAAGGCAACCTCATCACCCACACTGTGAAGATTTATTTTTTTTCCCCTGAAGTCTAATCTAAATATACCATCCTTCAGCTTAAAGCCATTACCCCTTGTTGTATCACTTCATCGCCTTGTCAATGGTCCCTCTCCATCTTTCCTATAGGCCCCTTCAGGTACTGGAAGGCTGCTATAAGGTCTCCTCAGAGCCTTCTTCCCCAGGCTGAACAACTCCAACTCTCTCAGCCTTTCTTCATAGGAGAGGTGCTCCAGCCCTTTGAGCATCTTTGTGGCCCTCCTCTGGCTGTGCTCTAACAGGTCCACGTCTCTTGTACTGCAGCCCTCAGAGCTGGTTGCGGTACTCCAGGTGAGATCTCACAAAAGCAGGATAGAGGGGAAGAATGCCTCTCTTGTCCTGCTGCTTAAGCTGGTTTTGATACAGCCCAGAAAGCCAGCTCTGTCCTGGGCTGCAGGTACATGTTGTGTGCTCGTTTTGAGCTTGATATCACTCAGCACCCCTGAGTTGTCCTCCTTGGGTCTACTCTCAGTCCATTCTCCCCGCAGCCTGTCAGCTGTCTCTGGTCAGCATGCTTTTAAGCACATGCGCAAGACCTTGCGCTTGGCCTCGTTTAACTTTGTGGGGTTCAGATAGGCCTGTCTTTCAAGCCTGTTGATGTCCCTCTGGATGGCACCCCTTCCCTCCAGCGTGCCCACTGCACAGCTTGGTGCTGTTGGTGAACTTGATGATGCACTCGATCCCACTGTCCATGTCTCTGGCAAAGAGGTTAAGCAGTGCCAGTCCCAATACTGATCCCTGAGGAATGCCAGCTCATGAGTCTTACAATGCAGAAAAATATTCTGAAATAAGCCACAGGAATTCTGTTTAGCTTGTAGCAGAACAGTTGTTTGTAAATACACAGATTCCTGCTGTGGAAATTGTGTGCACAGCCTGAAGGCTTTTTAACAAAGCCTTTAAAATGGTATTTGTGGGTACACTCTTCATTCCTCAGGACTTAAAGTTGATTTGATGAGACCCGGAGTGGCATGATACAGCTTGGAAACTGTCATTTCTTTGACAGGAGGCTGGGCTACGTGACCTCTGTAGGTCCACTTCAACCTACATTTTCTTTTGCGACTACTAACAAAAATGTTTGTGGGACTTTGCTTTTTTATTACACTGAGCTTTTAAGGCTCTCTGAGGAGGATTGTACAGATGCAGAAATCCTTAAGTCCTTAGTTTGCTGCAAGTACAGGCATTGGTTATCTAAGCTATTTCCTTTGTGTGGACCATGAAGGCGAGGCAGTACCTGAAAAGTGATGATGAGTATTGATGGGACCATGTCTTGTGCTTCAAAAGGTGAGAACACCCTAGTTCTTTTGTTCAGGGGTTACTGGTGTGTGTCTCCTAAAGGTGCTTAAGTTGTGGTTCTGCCACTTCCAGTGATGCCACTGCAGGATGGCATTGATAGCAGCTGTTGATACTTGCTTTGTTCTTAAATCTCCTTTGGTAGAACTGAAACAGATGCTGTCTTGTGAATTTGCCCACTTTGATCTGAATGCTGTAAAGCAAAAGCAGTTGTGCTGCAGCCTTAAGAAGTTCTTGTCAACAATACAGAGGAAGCAATTTAGACTTTTAGGGAGGTACCTGTTCCTGGAGGGGTGGCTCCTTCTTTGATCCATGCTTCCTATAGGATTTGAGTCAATTATCAGCCATTATTCAGAAGGTAGACAGCAGTTAATTTAGCTCAGGTGTCACATTGGCCTAGACTGGTTCACTGAGGTTCAGTTGAACATCATTCTTTGTTATGAACTTAGATGTTTTGTATTGTTCTCTTGTGGCCACAACTAAATTCCACAAGGCTTACAGGCTTTGCATTGCGAACAGGTAAGTTCTTCAGGGGTGACTTATTCTTGTGTTGAGGTTCTTGAAGAGTAATGCTTTTGAACCCATGATTAGTTGAATCAGTCTTCACTATTTGGTCAACAACAAATTGGTCTTAGATACTGTGGAGGAGTGAAAATGAGTTAAGACTGGGCCATGACTTCACTGGCATTGCAGAGGGGCATAGCTTTCACAGCTGGGGGAGCTGCCATTTTTTGAGAGCTGTGAGGCTGGATGCAGATTTGCTTAGAGATGGCTAATGAGCCAGCTGAGAGCTTACAGCTCAGGATTAGAGGGCAGACCATGGGTGATATTGTGGGTGTCTGCTTCAGACCACCTGATGAGGAAAGAATTAGTAACAAAACCTTCCTTGGACACCTTAGGCCTAAACTTCACAGGCCTTGGTGCTCATGGGGGACTCTTCTGAAAAGGGGCAAGATGAAACATCTAGGGAAGTACAGCCAGTCACCTTTGCTTGCTGGGAAGGTGGCAGGGCAAATGGTCCTGAAAGCATATAAGGAAAAAAATAAAGTCAGGGAGTATCAGTGTGTGTTAATGAAGTGGGTGTCGTGCCTTATCAGCCCGATTGCCTTCTGCAGTGACCAGGCCAGATGACTGGTGTCTGAGGAGAACAATGGGTATTTTTGACTGTGATGAGGCTTTGGTAACTGTTGTGAAAATTTCCTCTGGGTAAAGAGATGGATTGAAAATGGCCAGAGTGCCAGGCTCAGTTCTGATCAGCAGTTTAAAGTTCACCTGGGGGCCAATCACTGTTGGTTGTTAGGGTTTTGCTCACACTGGCCACCATAAGAGTGACCCTGAGACTACACTGATGCATGTGAGGTCTGAGTGGTGGTTTCAGTGTCCTCTTTTATTAGTTCTTGGGTAACTGCTCAAGCCACGTGCCTTCAGAAAGGGACCCTTACCCCAGATTATGCCTCTCAATTATAGCTGTACCATGTAGCCCTTGATTCTCCATGTCCAGTCACTTAATTCTGGTTGATCATCTCTTGATTTCTTAGTGCTTTCCACTGTTGCTAGGCTGGCCAGCTTCTAAAGTTACTTCAGACTGTTTCCTTGGTCCTTACCTCCATTCCACTCACATCTGCAGGTTCAGCTAGCTTTGTTAGCAGCATTGGTTTTATCAAAAAATTTACTCTTGGTCCCTCTTGCAGCCAAAGGCTTTGAGTCCTTAGCACTGGTCGTTAAAGACGACTAACTGTATTCTTCTTTCTCAATCAAACTTATTCTATAGCATTGGTATACCTCAGATTGATGCTGAGGCCAGCACTGTTCAACAACTTTATAAATGACCTGTATGGTAAGATGGACTGCACCTTTGGCAAGCTTGAAGGAATAAAACCTGGGAGGAATAGTTGATAAATCAGATGAATGTGCTAGTATTTAGGGCAGAAACTGTCAGGCTGAAGAAATGGGCCAACAAAGGAAAATGGAAGGCCCTACCCCTAGGGAGAGGACACTGGGGATACTGTGGGTCACAGATTGGTCATGAGCCAGTAGTGAACCCTTGCCATAAAGGTGACCAACAATGTCTTGAAGTGAATTTCAGGAAGCACATCAGTGGCTGGGGGGAGTTGAAGGTTAGTGTGTTTGACATACAGAGAGAGACTGAGAGCTGGGACTGTTTAGCCTGGAGGAGAGAAGGCTGCTGAGGATCTCACCAATGCATATAAATATGTGATGACAGAGCAAAGAAGATGGAGTCAGACTTGTCTCTGTTTAGTAGTGATGGGACCATGAGGCATTGAACACAGATGGAAACAAACTTTTTATTACTCTAGAAGATGTTGAATCTAGGAGCAGGTTACCCAAAGAGACTGTAGAGGCTTCATCCCTGGAGACAGCCAAAAGTTGACTGGGAACAATCTTAAGCAACTTGGAGTAGCTTGCACTGCTTTGAGCAGGGAGCTTTAGACTAGGTTATATCCAGGGGTCCCTTCCTGTCCCAGCTATTTTGGATCCAATTCAGCTGTGGCATCATTTACAAGCTTGTATGGAGTCCCACTGCAGATACCATGTAAATATTCCAGAGGTGACCAAATCTGGCTACTTGAAGCAAATGGGAATTGAAGTGTTAATCAATGTTACTGATGTCTTTTATTTGACTGAAATGCTGTTTACAACTAGCTAGGAGAATAACTTCATGGCTGAAACAGTGTCTTCCTGAAGCTAGTAGGAAGTTGCTTAGAACTGGAATCTCTTGACAGGCATCTCCTTGAATCTTAAAACTGCCACTGGAAACTTTGTATTGTGACTAAAAACAATGTCCTCTGAAAGACTGGGGCAGAATGAATGACACTGGATTCCCATTCTGGTCTCTTATGTGATAGAATGTCTGCTGAGAACTCTTTATACTTCTTTTCTCTTGATGGCTTCATACAAAGCCCTTCACACAATGGCTTCATTTTTTTTGTGAGGACTTGGTACACTTAGATTTGAATGAATACCTGTTTCATAATCATCATTGTTTATAGTACATTGATTATCCTTCACTCTCCTGTCTTGATCACTTGTTGCTTTCCAGTTGGTGATAAAAGTGTATGCCTGAGTACATACGGTTAAGGAGTTTCTTGTTGGTGTTATGGTATTTAAACTAATCAAAAGAACCTGTGTTCCTGTTTTGTTTCCAGCTTATCCAAAAATACTTACAAATTGATCTGTATTCACCTCACCAGAGGATCCAGGATGCTTTTGTGTTCTGGAGCAACTATCTAAAGAGGAGGAAGAACTTGAAGGTTCAGAGAACATCCTGGTAGCTGTTCGTGGTAGATGTGGATATGCAGAGCACTAATTCGTTAGCTCACAGAGATGATAAGTTTTAATGGGGAACTGCAAACTGTGCAGGTCAGCTTGCTGCCTAACTCAGTAAACCTGGATCATTAAATGCTATCTACCCCTTCAGGAAAGGTATTTATATCTAGTAGACCATGGAGGAAAAAACAGGTAGAGATTGTAGCTCAGTCCCTGTCAGTGGTGCTGGGGAAAGTGGTGTATGATACTTGGAGGCAATGTTGCCAAGCAACTAACTTGGCAGCTGTGATTTGGTAAAAGAGCAGTTCTGCTTCTGAAAGCTGTGCCTGGCTGATTTTGTGTAAGAAAACATATATTGACAAGGAGTAGGGAACTGTCCTTACATGGATGAGAAAAGGAATGTGATATTCCACATCTGGCTGTCAGTTGCCGTATTCTTCTTGTGTATCTGCCCCTTAAAAAGAAAGAGGGAAGAAGAATCTGCAAGCTGATTTTTATTGAAGTGTGTGTATGAAAATGGATAAAGCTTCACAGTACAGGACTTCATTAGTAGGATTAAAGGCAGTAGTAATCCTTCAGGAATTTCTCCAAAAGAAGATGGAAATGATTCATTGTGTATAACCTATTCCTCTTGAATGCTGCTGAACTTGGAGGTGTATTCAAAACATGATAGTGAGTGCTCCTGGGACTGATAATTTTAAATAAGCTGCTTGTAATATGTGCTTGAGTAATTTGGATTTGTCACTCGCAACAATTTCTAGAAACAGGCAGTGTATCAAGTAATGATACTTTTAAATGTAGGACATATGGGATATTCAGTTCCCTGTTATCTGGAGATGGCAAAACCACACCTTTCTTCACACAAATGCCATGTGTACTTAGCTATGGCTAACTGAAAAGATGTGCCATTGAGTGTAGCCATTTTGGTCTCTGTTCTCATGGCCAAGGGGTATCTAGGCGAGTTATTAACTTCAAATGTACTGAACTGCTGTATCAGGTCTGGCTGAGATGGAGTTAATGTGAACTTTCCCCACAGCAGCCCTCATAGTGCTGTGTTTGTAGCTAGAGTGGTGTTGGTAACTCACAGCCCGTGTTCTGGCTGTTGCTCAGCAGTGCTCTACAGCATCAAGGCTGTCTCTAACATCTGCCTGAAGGCCAGTAGGCTGGTGGGTGGGCAAGAAGTTGGGAGGGGATGCAGCCAGGACAGTTGACCCAAACTGACTAAAGTGATATTCCATACCATATCATGTTGTGTTCAGCAATAAAAGCTAAGAGAAGGCAGCAGGAGGGAGGCATTTTCTTAAGGCTTGTCTTCTGTCACAGCTGCTCTGGGTACCAAGGCCTTACTTCCCAGGAAGTAGAAATAGTCTGCTGACATGAAATAGAGAATAAATCTTGACATTCCATGCGTAGAAGCAAAAAACGTTACATTTCTTTATATTAAACTGCCTTCACCTTGATCAGTGAGGGTTTTTTCATCTTATTTTGTACCCCTTGGTGGACATGTGGTAACTATCTAGAGTTAACCCACCACAGCTGCTGAGGCTTTCTTGTGTGTTCTAAGTAAAGATTCCCCTTAGTAAAAATTTTGAATTCTTGATTTACTTTTCTGGGTGTTTTTTAGCCCACAGAAAGCAGCCTCTAAAAAATGATGCTAAATGCCCCTTCACACTTGTTCACTGCAGTTTCCAAGGAGTTGGAGTGTTCATCAGGTTCATGTTGCAAAAGATTTCTTCAAAAATATGTTTGGATAGCAAAAAGATTCCATCAAGTGTTTAGTCTTAAATGAGACTTTAAAAAAAACCCATAGCAGATACAAGATCACATGCTAGAGTACCCTGCAAAGTTTTGGGAGTCCATTTTGAGGGTTTATTTCTCAAGCAACCTTAATTTCACCCAGCTACTGGTTGGGGCGGAACCACCACATCAAGACAACTGAACAAAACCCTGAGCAGCTTGGTCTAGTTATATCTGATTGGATCATCAAGTTAGCTATGAATGACATCAGGAAGTCCATTCACACCTAAAATAAGTTATAGTGTTTATTCACTGATTGAGGAAATGCAGTAGTTGTGCCTTTTGAAAGAGCATCTCTCAGAGCACACATTGTGTTTTGTGGATTGACCAAGCCTATCTATGAGGATGTGTGTTGGAACACTCCAAGGTCTGTTTGCTGGGACTTTAGGAGAGTATGGTTTTGGGGTGTAGGTTGTTTGTCATGCAAGCCTTGGAGATTTTGTGGGAAGGATTTGTGTCCATGCCAGTGGAGTCTAAAATGGAGGAAAAGGCTTGATTCTGTTACCTTCAGCCTGCTCTTTTCCATGATCTTTTTTAAGCTAATGCCCTGAGGTTCACAGAAAGTGCTGCTTTGAGGATCCATAATTGCTGCAGTAAAGCTTGGGGTTGCCTAAGAATGAAGTAGCATGGTTGGCTGTACCTGACAGCTGCAATATATTAGTGTTTGGGAGTAGGCAGGCGGGCTCTCTATAGGTAACAGGGGCGGATATTGCAGCATAAAACTCTTAAGTCTGGTCTACTTAACCTTCAGAGAAAGTGAAGGAAGACAATATGTTGGGGAGGAAAGTTACCTAGAGTCTGCAGTGAATGTGGATGTTGTGGTTAATCCCAGTAAGCAGGTAAGTTCCACACAGCTGCTTGCTTTGTCTTCACCAGTGTGACTGGGAGAGAGTCAGAAGGATGAAAGTGAGACCGTGTGGGTTGAGGTAGAGACAGTTTAATAGGTGAAGCAAAAGCCGTGTGCACAGGCAAAGCAAAACAAGGAGTTCGTTCCCCACCTCCCACAGGCAGGCAGGTGTTCAGCCATCTCCAGGAAAGCAGGGCTCCATGTGTAACAGTTACTTGGGAGGATAAATGCCATCAGTCTGTATGTCCCCCTCTTCTATCTTCTTCCCCCAGCTTTATATTTTGAGCGTGGTGTTATAGGATTTGGAATGTTCCTCTGGTCAGTTGGGGTCATCTGTCTTGGTTGTGTCCCCTCTCAACCTCTTACCCACCCTCAGCCTACTTGCTAGCAGGGTCTGAGAAGCAGAAAAGCCCTTGGTGCTGTGCAAGCACAGCTCATCAGTAGCTAAAACACTGGCGTGTTGTTACCACCTTTGGTGTCAGATCCAAACCACAATCCCACATTGGCTGCTGCAAAGAAAATAAACACCATCCCAGCACAAACCACTATAGCAGGGAAGATCAGTACCAAAAACTAACTGGCCACTGTGTTCCTACAGTGTAGAGTCTGAAATTTGGCACTCTGCTTTTTGTCTAGATTGCTGGTTTCTCAGCATCTTTTTCAAACACAGGCTCATATGAGAGAAGATGTGGAGGTGTGTTTACCTGTGGTTTAATACTGGGCGTATAAAGGGGGAGCATCTGCAGAGCCACTGTAAGGTGGTATAGCTGAGGGAGCATTTACTTAAGAGTCTCTTCAGTTGTATTTAAGTAAAACTGGTTAAAAGGAAGCTGATTAATGCAACTACTAGATTACCTTTCTCTAACAGAGATAAGTTACCTTTCATTCCTGTTTAAGGCAAACAGGCTATATTATAAGCAAATTTATTTCTGAGGTATTGATCATTGTTAAAGGAAGAGCTTCAATTGCTGGCTGAAGATTTTTTTTTTTGCAGCAGATGCTTATATAACATTTATTCTGTGCCTGGCTGCACAGGGGGCTCTTGCTGCATCCCAACAGAGTAGCATAGATTTACACATTTTTTTTGTATCAGTGATGGTTTTGCTTGATGCTTAGCTATCAATTTATAAAAACATTTGTAAGAGCTTACTGTTCCCCAGTTTTCCTTTTATGTCTGCATATAAAAGGAATATAAATTGTACACCTAAAACAGTAAGCCTTTTAGTGGTTCCTTGCTGACAGGGGAAAAATTGCAGTCAAGACCAGCTCCAGAAGCTTCCTGCTAACACTGTAATATGCTACATAACCCTGTCTTTTTTAGAAAGTAGCAAATGCTGCTAACAGGAAATGACAGCTTGTACACCTTATTCTTGCTGCTTGAACTCTTGACACAAGCAGTCTTTCTCTTTCTGAGTGAACAGGCAGGGTAAAATTAGAGCAATACTCCTTAGCCAAATTGAAATTTGATTTCTGGAGCTGTTAGCTGATTGAATATGCCAGGGTTGGCACCTCTGTCATTTCTGACTCTTAGGGCAGTGACTTCAATTTCCAATGTGTGTGCTGTAGCAGGCTAGTCTCCCACAAGGCTGGTAAGAGTGCTGTGGCAGTGCCCCATACACTCTGCACATGGTCTCCATATACATACACCTGTGCTGTGGGTAGCCAAGCATGAGCATGGGAGGCATTGCTGCCAGGCAGGGATCTGGAGCTGCCCTCTGACTGTTCAGTAGCTGGTTATGATCCTGCTTGCCCGGGCAGTGTTAGGATGGCTGGGTAAATCTGTGATGTGAAATGTATTCCTTACTGGGAAGTAAACTTTGGAACTTGTTTTCAAGGAAGCTTCTGTACAAAATACTGAGTTAAACTAGTACTTGCATCAAAAATAAGTTTTAATGAGAAAGGTGCCCTTACAAATAAAGGGAATAAACCTCCATAAGCCATTCTTGAGTTCCTTTTTCTCATAATATTATGTTACATGAAGAATGATCTGCTACATATGTATGTAACTTCAAAATGAACAGTTAAATTATATTTAACAACTTAATATTTCAATCATATCATTACCTAATGTTCAGTAAAAAAGGCTGTTCATGTCAAGAATAAGCTGACACTACCTGGATATCTCAAATTGCTGTAACTGACCAGTCCTCTGACTTCAAACCAGCATTTTTTCACATTCCTAACTTCATTTCCTGCATGAGGCTTTTAATGTTCAAGTTGTTGCATGACTTGAGTATATTCCAGAGTTAAAGTAGTTATCAAGCCAGCCACTTAATTTTGCAGTTTAAGCATAGAACTGAAAGAACATTCCTGTCGCTGTACTTCATTTCTGATTAAGGCTTTATACAGCCCTGGAAGTAAGGACACTGTCTTTGAAATGCTGTTAACAGTTATTGATACAACTGAAGCAGATGCATCAGTGAGCTGAAGGAATAGTTGAAACCAGCTGATACCTATTTCTCTGACTTCTAGCAGTGAGACAAGCTGTGCAGGGGAAGAGTTTAAGTCAGAATATTGCTACAAAGCCTCTTTGGAGTTATGAATAGGGCTGAGCTTAATGGATTTGTTAACTTTCATAAAAACAGTTATTCAGGTAGAAGAGACACAGACTTGGAGGAATTCTGTCCTTGAAACTCTATACCACTCCCAGACACTATAAGTATCAAACTGATGCTTCTAAGCTTGTCTTCTCACTGTTCTTGCAATGCACCTTGAACCCCACAACTTCAGCTGTTAACAAGCTGGACTCTGGAACAGTGTGTTGAGTTGCCTGAATTGTCTTTGTTCAGTGCAACTTTGTGCTGTTGAGTTTGATATGATCTCAAACTACTAAAATAACCCCTTGTGTTTGAACTTCCCCCACCTTTATATTTTAAATGTGGCAAATTTTTCAAATTCTGACCTTGACTATCAAACACAGGGTTACTAGGCTAGCTAGAGGAGATTTCTGAAGACTAAAGATATGTTTAAGCCACAGCGTTTTATTGTCTTGATTAAAAACAGTATTTTGCTGCATGCTTGGACTTTTAAATCTGAAGAGCTTGTAAAAGCTGCACTTACATGGTTTTCCTAGCCTTTGGGTATGGAGGTAAAGCAAGGAAGCCTCTTCTGTAGAGGAAGAGGAATCAAGCTTAGTGTGGGGGAGTAATGTGACACAAGAACATGCTTCAGGCTATTTGTTCTGCTTAATCAGAAACCAATTCAGTGGATCAAGTGACAGGTAAATAGTCCCATATCAGTAGTCTCTAAAGGCTCAAGGACCTTGAAGGGCATTTTATTTGAGACTAAAGAGTCTTGTACTCTGGCTCTCTTTTGCAGTTGTTCCTGCTTGCAAGATTTTTTTTATTAAGTTTTGGTTTTTAATTTGCAAAGTTTGATTCAGTGGGCATGATTAGCATTGCAATTAAGTTTTTCCCAATAAAGCATACTCCCCACAATAGGGTTTCTCTTTCTTCTCAGTCTGAATCAAAAATGGTTGGAGATGGGTGAGATTCTACTTTTTGGGGGGGTGAACTAAGCAGCCTACAGTGAAGTTATTAAGAGATGGTCTTTGAAGCAGCAGGATTAGACTGAAAATGGATGATAGTAATTGTATTGCTTTGAGCATTTTAGTGTCACCTTAATCCCTGTTTCTAGTGTGTTATGTATGTATTTCAGAAACTTTGAGGAGTCACTATAGTGCTGCCTTGTGCTGGGTGTCCACTGGAGAAAGGGCTGTTTTGTTTCTTAGCTGTTCTGTGTTGAATTATATAAAAAGCAACCCAATTACTTTTTTCTCTGTATCTGATATATATATAGAGGAATGATTGAGTTCTGTTCGTGATCTTTATCTGTATCTCAGCTTGAAGAAGTATTTATAAATGTGTTCCTGGAAGATTCTCATTGATAGCCTGGGTGAAATCTTGAGTAGCAGAACACTTCTGCAGTGTGAACTGTGTGAGGGAGTAATGCAGAGAGAACGAGCCCACTGATGCTTTTTGGTAAGTTCTTGGCCAAAAAGTGACCACTGGCTAGCAGCCATTCAGGATGTTGGACACAAACCTGATTTTCTTGCAGTTAATTCTGTATTCCACAAGATGGAGCCACTTATTTGACTATTTTGTCTGTCAACCAGCAGCAGGATTTGGAGAAACAGATGAATTAAAGTAACTCCACTGTACTTTTTGGTCAAAGGACAGGCAGGGTGCAGCTGAGTGAAAGGAAGGATCATGATCTGTCAGAAGTCCTTGAAGGTGCTGGCCCAGGATAACTTTGCTACAGAGTGCCTTGAGAAGCAGAGCAGTTGGCACTCTGTTACATGTAATACTTAGCTTCCTTCCTTGTAGAATTGGTAACTATAAGAATGCAGAATGAAAACTCTGGTTTTATGTGTTTCTATAATACAAACCTTATTTAAACTTGTCTTGATGAGCTTTTTTCATTTAAAACTTTGTGTCAGCCAGGTTAGTCTCCTAGCTAACTTTTATGCACGTAGTGTAAAGGGTTCAGAGTAGTTTGAGATGTATGAGACACCCTTCCCTTTGAGAGCAAATACACAATTGAAAGGCTGTGCTTGCTCATTTTACCTTTATTCAGACCTCTCTTGCTCTCTGAGTTGTGGGTGGCACCTGTGTTGCAGCAAATGAAGTATTTAGGTATTAATCTTCAGCTGCAATAAGCTGAACCAGATGGTAGTAGACTGATGGAAGGAAGGAAACTGAATTACTGTGGTAAGGGAGGCAACCATTGTAATTCTGCTTTTTAGGCATAGCTACAATAATCTTATACTTGTTCCTCTGTGGGCATCCCTGCATTCTGCCATATAACAATGGGACTTTTGCTTCCTTTTGCCTCTTGTTTCTTCTTGTCTCTGCTACCTATTTGTTTTCTTTTTTTAAACTTGTGCTGGAGGTATTCCTACTCCCAGCCAGTCTGGTCTGGCAGCATATAAAGTTTCTCACTGACTTCTTGCTGCAGGTAGAAGGATATATTATTGACTGAGGTGTTTAAAGCAGTTGAAGGATTTTTATGCAGACTAATAGCACAGAGAGCTAAAGCAATCTTTCACACTGTATTGACTGCTTGGATTTGTGTACAGTTAATATATGAGGCTTCTGTGGGCTTTTTGTAATGCAGATAAAAGTGCTTTTTCATCAGTATTTTAAATGAGCAGAATCTTGTAAACTTTTTGTACCTGATACAGGACTATATCTGCTGATACAAAATTAAACTTGAGCAGTTTGGAATAAAGCTTAAACCTTGGACTCCTTAAACTAGTGTGTTGTCCTGTTTCCTTTGGAAATGCACTATACTACCTTCAGTGTTGTTATTCTTGCCTGAAGATCTGTATCAGCTGTACCTACAAAAAAGTTGTTTGTATTGGCTGTAATTACATCAGCAGGGTGTGCCAACAATGCTCTGAATGTTTATTGTGGCTTCTTCCAATCAGCTTGCTAATCATGGAGTAGGATATATGGCCCAAACTTGAACGAGTTACAGGGATGGGGAGGAAACAGATATAAGAGATATGCACACATCTTAAGCATATGCAAGGTACTAGACCAACTTAAATAATTTTTGAGGAGATATTTCTCCTCTATTATATCCTGAGGTGGGGAAGGTGTGTGTGTGTGGGGAGGAGGAGTGGGAAAGCTTATGAAATATGTTGGGACAAAAGCTTTCACCTCACCAGAGAGTATGTAAAAATGATGCTTCACAAAATTCACACTTTGAAGTGCCTTTTAGAAGAAAAGAATGTCATGTGAGGATGGACAGTTTTTTCACTGACTTAAAAATGAGCTTGAAATCAACTTATGTGAAGTATCTGAAATAATGTAACTTTCAAGCTCTTTATTGCTTAAGTTTTAAACAGTTGGAGTCCATTTTTTAAATGTTCATAGCTTTTTGGTAGCTGTAGGTATTTCTACAAATAGAGAGAATGTTTGTTCTCTAATAACTATATTGGTTTGGAAGTCTGCTGTACCTGGAAAACACTCTCTTCAGGTTTTCTTAAATTAGCAAGTTACTAATTCTAAATTTAAAGATGTACCAGGAAGGGTTGTGTCTTGTGTCTGTATCTATCTTTCATTCATAGTCTCCATTGAAGGACTCCAATACTCTAGAAATCTAACAATTATTCCTTTCATGTACATCTAGTTGGATTGTAGCTTCTATTCAAAACTCAGTGTACCATTCCTGAGCATAAACTGATGTTTGCAGGTGTGGTGGGCTGTTCCCAGTGAGCAGCCAAACACCTACCATACCTCTTGTTCACTTCTTTCTTCTGTGAAATGGGGGGAAAATGGAAGATGGAAAGATCTGTGGCTTGTGATCAGAACAGTTTAAGGGAAGCAAAAGCTGTGCACACAAGTGGAGTGAAAAGAGGATTTCACTCACTACTTTCCATCAGCAGGCAGATGTTTGCCTATGTCCTGGAAAGCAGGGTCTCAGCATGTGTAACAGTCGTTTGGGAAACTAGATACCATAATCACAAATGCCCCCTCCTTCCTCCTCCTCTTTCTTTCCACCAGCTTTTGTTTCTGAGCATGATGTTATATGGTCCTTTGGTCAGTTGAGGTTTTCTGTCCCTGATGTTTCCCATCCTGGGCTCCTGTTCAGCCCTTCTGAGTGGGGTGGGAAAGAAAGCATTGGCTGTGGGCAAGCACTGTTCCATCATAGTCAGAGCATTAGTGTTACAGGTGCTGTTGTCACAAATCTGAAGCACAACTCCAAACAATGCTATGAAAAAAGTTAACTTCATCCCAGCCAGACCCAGTACAGTGAGGAAATGTTGCTTGGTATTTTCCATTTAACATATTGATAGCCCAGACTCCAAATTAATTTGTGAAGCCATGTGACAGCTCAAATCCATCTTTCCATTTAGTTCTTAGAGAAGTTTGCACTTGTTCTGTGTTTAAACTTCAAATCCAAACTTAATCATGCTTTTAATGAAGGTAATAGTTACAGCTGCCAGTAAGACTAAATATGCAAATTTTAAGTAGTGGTGGGTATTTTTTTGGTCAGGGTTAGTTATTTTTAAGGCTAATTATTAATTTTAGAGCAATACTGAGGTTGTCAGGTGTTCAGAAGAATGACCTAATACATTGAAAATCACCTTGATAATTTCTTTATGTCCATCTTCACAGATGACTTTATACAACTATCTGTAAGAACTGAAAAGGAAATTTAAGTCTAAACAGTGGACAAATACAAAAGAAGAAATAAACTTTAGATTGGGGGTGGTGTGGTGTGTGGAAGGTTCTCTTCTTAGAAGTAGCACTTTTAGTGTTACTGAATGTCTTCCTTTGCTTATCCAGGCAGTGTTTCAGGGACTTCATAGTATCCTGTTATATAGTACAAATATTGTCCATTTTTAGGATGGCAAAAGTCCTAGCCTGCTTTTTCCTTAAATTAATTTCAGCAAAACTTGAAAGAGGCTAAAACTATTATTGGGCAGTTACCTGTATCTTAAATGATTGAAGAAATTACTTGAAGTGTATTTTTGTTGGAGTGGTGCAGCTCACTGCTCAAGTGCAGGTCACCTCTTCTAGTAAAAACCATAAATTCAAGTGGCTTTTAGAAGAATAAAATTAATGGTATTAAAACTTATGTCAAACAATATTTCGTGCTAGTGCAGCTCCAGTCAGCCAATACTGTATAATGCAGTTCTTGATAGGTGAGATTACTGCTGCTGTGTAATAGCATTGTAAACAGCAGTCATAAGTTTCTTAATCTCTGGTTTTCAATTCTGAGGCCAAATGTCTGTTTTCTTAATTGGCTAGCAAAATATATGAAGTATGTAAACTAGATTATGTGTATGGAATCACAGAATGGTTTGGGTTGGAGGGGGCATCAAAGATGCTGTGGGCAGGGACACCCTCTGCTAGATCAGGCTGCCCAAAGCCCCCTTCTAACCTGGCCGTGAACACTGCCAGGGAGGGGGCAGCCACAGCTTCTCTGGGCGGCCTGTTCCCGTGCCTCACTGCCTTCATACTAAAGAATTTCTTCCTAACATCTACTCAAAGCCTGTGCTTTTTTAGTTTGAAGCCACACAGAAAACATTGTTTTGTAACTCCTTTTGTGTACTGCTTAACTGTGGCTGTAATTGATTTGCATTTAGTAAAACATTCTTAATTTGAAGTGTTTAATATTGCATATTGTCATTAGGCTGAAATAAATTCAGAGGCTGCATTGTGAGCATTGTTTTTGTCTGGCCTCAGGCTTGTCTGTTAAACTTGTTACTTTATTGCTGAAGTTTACTGATTTCACAGAATGACAGGGATTGGAAGGGACCTCAGGAGATCATCTGGTCCAACCCCACTGCGAAAGCACAGTCACATAGAGCAGGTTGCACAGGATTGTGTCCATGGGAGTTTTGAGTATTTGCAGAGGAGAAGTCTCCACAGCCTCTCCACGCAACCTGTGCCAGTGCTCTGTCACCCTCACAGTGAAGAGGATTTTCCTTGAGATGGAACCTTTGGTGTTCCAGTTTCTGCCCGTTGCCCCTTGTCCTGTCACTGGACACTGTTGGAAAGAGCTTGGCCCCATCCTCTTGGCACCTGCCCTTGAGATATTTATAAGCATTAATCATAGTCCCTCTCAGTCTTCTCCAGTCTAAATAAACACAGCTGTGTCTCAGCTGTTCCTCATATGAGAGATGTTAAAGTCCCCAGTATCATTTTTGCAGCCCTTCACTGGACTTTCTCCAGTAGTTGCCTGTCTTGAACTAGGGAGCCCAGAACTGGACACAGCACTACAGATGTGGCCTCACCAGGGCAGAGTAGAGGGAGAGGAGAACCTCCCTTGACCTGCTGGCCATGCTCTTCTTGATGCACCCCAGGATACCATTGGCCTTGGTAACAAGGCTGCATTGCTGGCTTTTAGAGAATCCGTCTACCAGGACTTACAGGTTCTCTGCAGTGCTGCTTCCCAATATGTCAGCCCCTACCTAACCTGTACTGGTACTTGGAGTTATTCCTCCCTAGGTGCAGGACCCTACACTTTGTTGAATTTCATTAGATTCCTGTCTGCCCAGCTCTCTAGCCTCCCTAGGTCACTAATTTCCCTAAGCTATTTGAGATACAAGTACAAATTATTGAAATCTGAGATGCTGGGCAAATGCAAAACTCTTCTTTTTCAGAAGAAAAGCAGCTAATTCACAAGCTGTATAGTGATCTTTCTTTTTGTTTAACAAAATTCTAAGTTAAAATATTAAACTACAAAGTTAATGATCTCCATCTTCATTTATTAATACAGACTTCAGCTGTGTCAAGCCCTCATCCCAGTCTTGTCTCATTAATGTGGAACTTGCCTGAGATATTATAGATGAAGAACTTAGAGTATGTGAATCTCATGATGTGTAGTTTTACCACAAAGTCAGTTGTGGTAAAAAGTGTATAGGGGCTATGTAAACACCCTATAGAATAAAAGTATGCTCCGTATGTAGGTATTACAGATGAGACACCTCCTGTCCCTATAGTAACCGCATCAGCACTGGCTTCCCTATTTAGAAAGCACATCCCTTGGTTATAGTTTTGGGGGGTGGAGGGGGGTGTGTGTCTGGTGAAGCTGTTGGGCACTTAAGACCTTGCCTGAGCGTTTTGTTTTTAAACTATCATGGCTACATGAAGCAGTTGCATAAGCTGAGGTATTTATCTACAGTGGAGTGGTTAAGGAGGTTTTTTGATTCAGTTTCTTCTGGTATACTACTTTACATGAGACTTGATTAATCTGTTGAGGCAAATGGCCTGCAAAGCTCTATCCTGGAGCACTAATATTCTAAGTAATATATACTCCTGTACTACGGATCTACATAGACTGTAAGGACAGAGGGAGTACTTTGTACTGTTTTATAGGGGAAAATAAAAAGCAGGTCAGCAAGTTGCTAGTTGTTGAACGATGTAAGACACACATTGCACAGAGCTTGGCTGCTCATTCTTATCTGACAAACAGTAGTTTTAATCTGGAAGTGCCACGTGGGACACGATGTGTTAGTTTCAATGAGTAACTCTGATAGATCTCTTGACCCCTGAAATCTAATTTTATGATGGTAGCACTTATTTCAAAAACTGCCAGTCATCTTAATCATTTCGGGTTTACAGGTCAAGCAAGTCCGGTGCCCTGACTCCTTGAGATCTGGAACAAGACAAATTAAAAGCAAGGTGCCTACCCAAAAATATAGCTGGGATTTCCACTAGTAAGAGGAAGGTTTCTTGGAACAAGCCTGGGGAGCTTTGCATGTGTCTTGAGATTTTCAAAAACCAATTCAAAAGAGCATAGCCTAACTGTAAGGATTTCTCCTGTCTCCTTGTTTTGGCTATTGCTGAGCAGTTCTTGCACACTATCAGGGCTTTTATTTTTTTCAGTTCTGGCCCCCTCAGATGAGTAGGCTTGTGGGGTGGGCAGGCAAGAAATTGGGAAGTGACACAGATGCTGACTCTTAAGTCACTATTCTGCACCTTTTGAGGATATGCTCAGCAGTAAATGCTCAAGGAAAAGAGGAGGAAGAAAGGACATGCTCGGCTATAGTGTTGTCTTCCAAAGCAAGTGTTGTGCGTGCTGAGGCCTGGCATTCTAGGCAGTGTCTGGACATCAGCCTGCTGATGGGAAGTACTGTGAATCTTCTCACCCTCCTTCACTCTTCTCACCGTCCTTCAGGAGAGGAAAGCGAGTGTGCAGGTCTGTGGGGGTTTGGCTGTGGTCAACCCAACAGAGACCTAAGCGAAAGATCAGGAAAGGGAGACATAAAATTCTTTTCTAGGCTCCAGGAAGGTGTTTGGGCAATATATTACTATTTAAATGTGAACTGCTGCAGTTGCATGAGGTGTCTAGATTTGCATCTGTCATAGAAAGGCAGAAAATAATTGCTCTAAATGTTTTCCAGCTCTTCAGCGTGCCTTGGTTTTGATGGCTAATAGTTTAATCTCTGAACTTCCTAGAGCTGAGAGAACTGGATGGACTTTAAAGTAGTGCCTTTAACACTGGTGTTGTACAGAGCTGGAATAAAAATAAGTGTGTTTAATTTGAGACATATGTAGTAACTTCTGGTCAAACATCTGAAGTGTCACTGTGGGAGTTCAGGCCACCATACTTCAGGTCTGTCTCAACATGCCAGCACAGTTGAGACACAGTGGTAAGACTCATAAATCAACCTGATTCTGTGAAAAAATCCATTGGGTTGTGAGTGGCAACTCATACTGTAGTTTAGGAATCGAGGGCACATGGTGTATTTGGTTTTGCACCATTCTTAGTCGTGGATGTTTTCATCAGTTGGTTTTGCAAATCTCTGTATAATCGTTCCCAAGAGCTTGCAGGCTACTGTTGTAAAGTCTGGGCTGTGTGAGGTATTAAAGGATTTGTTGCATTAATATAAGATTGCCCCGCATTTAATTTCAAGTCAAGTATAGATGCGTGTTGTCTTTTTAATTGAAGAAAAGGAGGCAACTTCTACTGATTTCTGCTGATGCTTGCATCTGCTGCATAACCCTAAGGATTACTCAAGATGTAAGCAAAATCTTCTGGCCAATTTTCTAAAGTAAGTTTGTGTTGGGGGAAGGTGGCGGACACAACCTATGACCTCCTAGCTTAATCTGGCTAACTCAAGTGTTATGTGACATCGCTTAGAATAAAATCGCTAATAATGGAGATTGTTAGAAGCAACAGATAACCTAGGGAAACAACTGTCAGCCTTTATTCAGACTTGTGTATGCCTGCTGCCAGTATAGAATTATGCCAAAGAAAATCACCACAGTATATGGAATTTTGAAAGAAAATATTTTACTTCCCCATTCCCCTTAGGTCCAAGATGGGCCTCCTGGAACACCGGTGTTTTTATTTGCATCAGATGCGCTGGAATACATCGAAACCTTGGGGTCCATATATCAAGGGTCAAGTCTGTCAACTTGGACCAATGGACACCAGAACAAATACAGGTAAATTTTTTTTTTGTTTTTCTATTAGGAGGGAATGCTAGGAGTCCTTTTGAAAGGATTTGAGTTATCATGAGGCCCCAACTTAATTGTTTTACAGTCAAAATAGTTCTTAATATGTTCTATTTCTACTATGAGTTTAAGTTCTGAAAACTCACTTCAGAAATGGGTTTAGCTATCTTCTGTGTCATTTTAGATGTGTTGCATCTTGCCATGGGGAGTCTGAAGCTGCTTCTTTGTTTTATCTGTAGAAAATGTGTTGTAAGTCTTTTACTTTTGAGTAGCGGACATTTAAGTTGCCTTCACCCATCTACCTGATTCTTGATCACATTCTTTGGGAAGTGTGAAGCCTCTTTGTGCTGCCAGACAAATTGTTTTTACTCCTGTTTCTTCTGGTATAACGATCCATCCTGAGAGATGAAGGCTTACTTTTCACTAGTTGGGTTAGTTTACACTGTAAGCAGTGTCTAACTTGTTAGCTTCTGCTCAGCAAGTCTTGGCAGGCCTCCTTCCTCTGCCATGGGAACATCTCTGAAGACAAATGGCAGCAGAGAAGTCTCCAAGTTCAAAAACCTGCATTTAAGCATACCAATAGCATTCTGACTATTTTAGGATTTACAGTATTGATGGGCATGAACTAACTGTTTTCTACTTTTCCATAGTGCATGCAGGAAATGGGAAATACTAAAGCAAGACTACTTTATGAAGCTAATCTACCAGAGAACTTCCGAAGACCTCAAACAGATCAGTATCCTTTTGGTTTTAGCTTTTACATTGAAGTGACTTTTAATGTCATTTAGATGTTATGACCCTTACGAAGAACTGCTACATTTGGCTTCTCACCTTATTGATATTGTTGTATAAGAAATGACAGTGGAAGCTGGAAACGGTTCAGAAAAGGTTTAAATTACTTCAGTTATAGCAAATCTACTCTGTAATGAGATTTGGCAAGCCCCATTTAGTTTTGCTTTCAGAAGAGGTGACTTCATAAATTCCCTGTATGTAAGAAGTTAGAGTGATACTAGACAGCTCTTGAATATTCTGTCTTTATCTTGAGTAACTGCCAGCTGAAGTTAGAAGCATTTGAACAGGAAATAATGAGCTGAATGGTAAAGTAAAATAAGCCATTGGATCTCACTCAAGTGCAGTATGGATTTCTACCTCTAGATTAAATATTCTGTAATGTTTTGGAGTTGAAGTGTGTACATTCTGTGAAGTGTGTAAGCACAATTGACTAGCATGGGAATATCAAAATAAACTTCCTTGATGGCCACTACTTGTGTGGGTGTGTGGTTGTCACCATGTGCCTGGAAGGGGAGAGTTGGAAGAGGAGTTCTCTGCCACCAATAAATAGCTTTCCTTTAAAAATAAATTTTTTTAATGTACTGAATTATTAGGATAATGTATAATGCCATTAATTTGGATTTGATTGGGAGGTTACTCCACAAGTAGGATTTGCCTCACCCAATCTTACTAGAACTTTTTAACTATAATGAGATCCTAAACACCTGCTGTTTAATGAGCTGAATCTTTGCCTGACTCTTTCAGCATGATGATACAGGCTGTGGAGACTGATTAACGTAGCTGGTTCTGAATTTTCCTCATCAATACCCAAAGTTGACTTTGGTTCCTCTGTTAGATCCTATGCTCGATATGCTACCTGCAGAGGGTTTTTTTGGAAGGGTTAGACTCATGATAAAATGCACTTGAGCAAAACATATTTTTTTCCATCACATTCCAGTAGCTTTTAAATTAAACATACATACACATATGAAAAAATAACTGGAACCAGGTAACACTGTAGTATTCCAGCTGTAATACTGTAGAACTTTATTTCAGCCATAAGACTGAAATACATTGACTAAAACTTACTCAGAAGTGGATCTTAAGGATGTATATTTTATTTTTACCACAGCTAACTTGAATTCACTGGTACTTTTGTAGGAGAATCAATAGTGCTTTACTCTAAGCTTTTCTTGTCCGATCAGACCAAAAGTGCCATTTTTAAACTTTCAAAACAATTGGGCTTTTGACACCGTATACCTTATTTGGCCTTTTGAAAGCTGTCGATTTCAAAGCAGTAGAGTTTCTTTATTAAAAATACAGTGCTAGGGGAGAGGATGCCAACATTTTCTGGTTCATTTCTCAGTTTACCCGTAACTTTGGCAGCTATTTACCTGCTTGGCACTTGTGACAAGCTGTTGTGTTACAGGCTTTTCTTGCCTTTCCTCTTTGCCCTTTGTATCACTGCAAAATCAGCATCGTGTCTCATCAGTGTTCTGGTTATTAATATACTTGTTATTCTGAATGTTCTTCTGCATGAACTCTACCAGCTCGTCGCATATACTGGTCGCTCTTGTATATGTTTTTCTATATAAGTGTTATACTGTGGTATGCTTATTTCTGTTTTTTAGGTGGTAGAGTGGAGACACAGTGGAGAAACATATATGTGGTATCTGCCCAAAATCACCTGCTAAAGGTCTCCCCTTAATCACAAGACTGACCTTTCTGGGCGTTTTCTTCTCTTGTAGCTGTCAGGGATGCTCTGACGTAGAAGCTACCTTTGAGGGCTGTCTTGATGGGTTGGGTTTTTTTTGTAGAGCAGCTTCTGCTTCCTGTCTGAAAGTGGGTTTTTTTCTAATAATAGACTGATTTTAAAAAAAAAAAAATGATGTCTCTTCATTTACTCACTTCTGAAAACCATTTTGGGATCTATTGAGGTTCCTTTACAGAATCGTAGGGGTTGGAAGGGACCTCAAGAGATCATCGGGTCCAACCCCCCTGCCAAAGCAGGCTCCCTAGCTCATATTGCACAGATAGGCGTCCAGATGAGACTTGAATATCTCCAGAGAAGGAGACTCCACCACCTCCCTGGGCAGCCTGTCCCAGGGCTCTGTCACCCTCACTGTGAAAAAGTTCTTCCGCATGTTGGTGCGGAACTTCCTGTGCTCCAGTTTACAGCCATTGCCCCTTGTCCTATCCCCACAGACCACTGAAAAGGGGCTGGCCAATTCCCCCTGCATCCCATGTCTAAGAT
Organism: Zapornia atra; assembly: GCA_013400835.1. Lineage (NCBI taxonomy): Eukaryota > Metazoa > Chordata > Aves > Gruiformes > Rallidae > Zapornia > Zapornia atra. The sequence goes on from VZTU01012521.1 coordinate 218,720, forward strand.
ATTTATAAACACTAATTAGGTCCCCCCTAAGTCTTCTTTTCTCCAGACTAAGCAGTCCCAGTTCACTCAGCCTGTCCTCATAGGGGAGATGTTCCAGACCCCTAATCATCTTTGTAGCCCTTCTCTGGACTCTCTCCAGGAGGTCAATGTCTTTTTTATACCAGGGAGCCCAGAACTGGACACAGTACTCCAGGTGGGGCCTGACCAAGGCAGAGTAGAGCAGGAGGATCACCTCCTTCAACCTGCTGGACACACTCTTCCTGATGCATCCCAGGATCCCATTGGCTCTCTTAGCCACCAGTGCACACTGCTGGCTCATAGCCAACCTGTCGTCAACCAGGACCCCCTTTAAATTCTTTTGTTAGCAAGAGCAGTAGGTTCTTGATCTAAAGAAGCTTAGATGTGGTCCAGAAATTCACATGTATTGAATTAAAGTGCCTATTTTTCAAAATACGCAACTTAATACCTCAGTGTAATAGCATCCTAAAAAAATTAAACCTTATGATATTAAATACTTGTGATTCTCTGTTGATAATTTTCAAATTAAAACTTTCTAATTGTCTGAAATACGAAGTGTTCATTTTGGGAAACTGCTAAAAATAGTGAAATATTTAGTAAAATAAGTAAAACAAAATCTGAGCAACCAAAGCCTGCAACACTTGACAAAATAAATCAATGTGCCATCTGAAAATGTAGTTTTGACAGAGAACTAAGACTGAAGAAAGGATAGGTTGTTCTAAGGTATTTTACAACCATTAAATTTTGAATCTCTTCTGTGTACTTCTGAATTAGTTATTTAATACAGTTACTCAGTTACAGCCCAAAAGCATGGAAAAATTTAAATCCCCTTTCTGTATCTCCTCCCCCCTCCTTGATATTATTTGCACTGCAAGTCGGAAATGAACTTGCTGAGATAATCATGTTTAGCCTTAGCTGAATTTGAAAAGCTGTGAGAACAGCATATTATGCAACTTCCATTCACCTGTAATTTAATAATATACATTGATTTTTTTTTTTGCAAAATGACAATCCTTTGTTATGCATAGAGACCAGTGCAATATCTAAGATAGCTATACATTTGAAGTCCTCAAGATGTCCTTTAGAATGTAGATACATTTGGAGAGAGGTAGAAAAGAATGTCTTGTTATTTTGCAAATCACAAGGTTGGAAAAGACCTTTGAGATCATTGAGTCCAACCATACCAATCCTCTCCTAAACCATATCCCTGAGCACCTCATCTACCCGTCTTTTAAACACATCCAGGGTTGGTGACTCATCCACCTCCCTGGGCAGCCTGTTCCCATGCTCGATAACCATTTCTGTGAAGAACTTTTTCCTGATGTCCAGTCTGAACCTGCCCTGACACAGCTTGAGCCCATTCGCCCTTGTCCTATCCCCTGTCACTGGGGCAAAGAGACCAACACCCATCTCTCTACAACCTCCTTTCAGGTAATTGTAGGCTGTGATAAGGTCCCCCCTCAGCCTCCTCCAGGCTGAACAACCCCAGTTCCCTCAGATGTTCAAATGTTAGGAAGCAGTGTCTTTAGGTGACACTTGAATACAGTTTGAAACTAAATGTTATTGTTGACAATATGTTTTGATGCACAGAATGAAGTAACTGAGTGCTCTGTGGTCAACGTTAAAGAGACAGTACATGGAACTAAAGTATCTTTCCATCAATTGAGGAAAAAATGCTAGAGAAGTTTAAGGTGCAGTAAATCTGAGCTTCCACAGTTGCAGTTAAATTTTTGAAAAAAATAGTCAAAACGCTGAACAAATTATTTTAAATTTATTCTGCAGTTACCAGAGAATCAGCTTTACTAAAGTATTCACACTGCTTTGGATGAGCTGCCTTATGAAGCTGAGAGAATAAATTGAGGAAAACAACTGGTTGTCCTTTTTGTGTTTGAGCTACTGGGTTGTCACTTCTGGTATTCAACATCAATATGCTTGCTGCTGTTTCCCCTTTTGCTTCAATATCTTTTTATCAGTGGTAGTTTTATTTTTCTTTCTCTCCCACAGAGATGTTTGTTACAGTAGGATACTCTCATGGAGGACTTAGTGATCTTAGAGAGCTGTTTATGATCAGCTTTTGATGCATGATATAATTTGTGCAAATCAGGCAGCAGGTACATACATTTCACCTTTTATCTCAAGAGAAAGTATTTCTTCCCACGTTACGATGGTAAGCTGTGCTTCAATTATTTGCTGTATATGGGTACCTTTGTTCAACTATTTGCAGTACTACAGCCCTGTACCTTCTAAGAACTAAATGAAAATGCCCTACTGAATTACTTCTAGTGTATCTTTCTCATATAGTTTCATTAAACTAATTCTCCACAGAAAAAGAAGGTCTCGTTATACACTGCAGTAGCAGTTTTTCTGTGTAGAGCAGTTTGTTCTGTTGTTTGTTTTAAACTACAAAATGAGGTAGAGCAAGAATCTGGTGCAATTCTTTATTTTGGAATAACCTGTCTGCTTTTTAAGTTAATGTTGCTAATACCTGAATGTGTAGTTTCCTTAAACTAGCTGCTTCCAGAGCTGTGGAATTTTTCATCAGGGATAAGTACGAAAAGAAGAAGTATTATGATAAAAATGCAATTAATGCCTTCAATGTAAGTAAACAGTTTCACTGAGTTTTCTGTCTCCTTTTTGGAAGCTGCGTGAGAGAAATGTAGAAAACATTACAGATGTTAAAATGCCTTTCACTCTTGAATACTTTTTGATACAGGGCTAAATGCTTTTTTTTGATATCTCTTGAAAGCTATTCCTAGGCTCTATAAGTTCAACATACATTGTCTGTTAAATTTGTAATAGCAAAGCATTATGATCCAACAAATTGCCTGCTTCTAACTCTTTATATTGTGTTTTTCTCTTCCACTGGTGGGTAGTTGTTCAGCAGTATATTTTGAGTCCTTCCTGAGTATCTTTTTCCATGTTACAGGGTTAAGATTACTGTTTCTGTTTGCTTTGTCTTCCCTCATTGTCTGTAATACCTTGATGAAAAATCCTAGGGTGTTTGGGACCCCTCTTCCGAGGATGTCACTGCTCTCCTGAGTTCCAGACGGTTGCATGTGGTGAGGTGCACTGTACTAGCACACAGGGCAGCATGGCAAACCAGCTATTTAATCACATAGCTGTGTGTTCACTGCAGTAAGTTGGTGAGTGCTTTTATGGCAGAGCAGTTTGGAAAATGTCAGCCTCTGCTGAAGTTCACAGCCTTGATTCAGTTGTTTGGATACAGCTTTTTCTGGGTCATCCAATCTAGTTTATATATTTTTATTTATATAAGTGTATTTATACTTAAACACACATTCCTCTTTACCTACATTATTTAAGTGTGGCCTAACATGTAACTTACTGTCCCATCTTACTAGGCAGTGAACTTTGACATGGAAGTGAGTGCAGGCTTGGGTATTAAGAGTGGGAGTTGATGCTGCCTTTCCCATCTGAGAAAATGGATCTCTGAATGATAGTTTCATTTTAGAAGGGAAAGAAAACACCAAACCTGGAAACTAGAGAAGTGTTTTTCATTAAGTGTTGTTAAAGTACAGTGAAAATTGCTTCACTTAAGAGGTAAAATACAATTGTGGTTTAAATTGCACTGTCAGTTACCCTTTGTTTATTCCAAAAGTAGAAAATCTCCCTGGGAACTGAGGGGCAGCTGTGGAGGAAGGGGGAGGTTCCTGCTTATAGTGTTCAGCTCTCTGCAGATGTTTTCGTAGCATCAAAGCAGTTGCTAGCACAATACTTTCATGAGTAATAGTCTTGTGAAGTGTTCAGGTGGGGTGTCTGTGCTGCATCATGCTAAGGTCTTTCCTTCTTGAAAATGTCCTTGCCTCACTAACTTTGCAGAGAGCCCTATTTTTAACAGAAAAAATCATTGTTGAGGTCAGATGTGAACTTTTTAGCATGCATACTTTTTGTTATCACAAATAGCAACGGGTTCTTCTTGGATTAGGACCAGTTTAAGTTGGAGATGTGTATACATGTCATCACTTGGTGACATGAGTCCCTTCTGGGTATGAGCAAGAACTGCAGAAACAGGCTTGCAGTGCCTAAGTGTTGCTTTCCTTAAGCAGGTGATTTCACTGAGGTGGCATTTAAAAATGTGAAGGACTTTCCTGGATTTTGACTATTTTTGAAGTTACTTGTGGTAAAATCTTCTGTAGCATAAAAGTTGCTTTGAATAGATTCTCATAAAACATCCAGTACAATATTTCTCTTTGCTTAATTTTGTCAAGATCATAAGCTTTTCAAGTTTGTCTAACAGTACAACATTTGTGTCAGTGTATTGTGTCTGTTGGAGCCCAGGAGTATATGTCAGGGTTCAGTTCTTGGTTCTGTGATGCTAATGATTCACATATCTTTTGTTGCAAAATCTGTATTTCTAATTTTTACTTATATGAGATGTTTTGTTTTCTGAAGAGACTGCTGTATTACTAAATTTGTTTTCTGGAGATACACACTATAATAAATGTAGCTACTGCAGGGACGAGTACTGCCATCAAACATGCAGACTAAAAATAGGCAAATATGAAAAATTAAATTACTGTTTTCATGGTTCACTGAAAAGCAATGCAGGATGAAGCTATGGATAAAAAGGCGTCTGTGGTTTTATTGGCCAGTTGCATTTTAAATAGAATAATGCATTTAAGAGGAAATCAAATATACATTAGAAAAATCTAATGCTGATTGAAAGCAGATGGACTAAAAATATTTTAAAATCTCAGAGTTTTCTGAACCATAATTATTGGGAAAATGGGGAATGCTGGTTCTGTATCACTGCTCAGGACTAAATGAGTGGTACAATTTACTCAGCTCTTATAAGTGGGTTGTCATTAACAGTTACTCTCCTTTTCTTACTCAGACTCAGTGCAGGCCTGTGAGTTGTTTATAGAAAGACCCCAGAGGCTGACACACTTGAACAGTGGTGTGTTTGGATTTGGTTTGCTTTGGTTTGCTTTGGTTTGTTGTTTTTTTTTCATGGGTTTGTTTTGTTTGGTACCTGGAAACATTCTTCTATCAGTTAAGCCTAATTCTTAACCACAGTCTTGGGCTTTCACCTTGAGAAAAATCCTCTGGACTGTAACAGGAAGTGTAGCTCCAGGTAGGCAAACTATGGTGCTCTGGGTCAGGTTAGGAGATGCAGGTAGGAATTTACCAAAGGGATCACACACAGTTTGTCTCTCCACAAATGTACTCTCACATGTACCAAGTGAAAAAAAAGCAGGAGCCCTAATTCAGAATAAACAATGTAGCTGGGGAGGGGGGGAGGGTGGAAATCAGCAGAAATTATGTATTCATTGTTTTTTACCAATAGCATAGTTAAAATTAATCTGGTATTTTAAAAAATATGTTAATGTGGATAAGTTGTATGGGTGCCTTTCAGGGTTTTTTGAATATTTATACTTGTTTAGATGTTACTTGGAACAAAAACCTTATTCTAATCATTAGAATTAACAGTCAATTATGTGTTTGCTGCTTCATAACGTAAGACAAGAAGAAAAAGGTTTAGAAAAAAGTCTAATAATGCAGTTGTAGAAATACTTTCTTTCCAGGGTGGTAAACTGGATATTGCTGGTTTTTATAAGTTTCTTCATTTAGCTGCTGATAAAGTAGCAGTATTTACTTTTAAGTTTTATTCTGATCAGTATAAAGAAGAGAACTTTGAATAAATTAGCCTACCCAGGGTGGTAAAGTGGTTTTTTGGTACCCCATGGAAGAAGTATCTTCAGATGTGTGTCAGTTCTTTGAATAACTCATAGTTGAAATGATTGGTAAATGCTACAGTTGTAGGGTTGTGATGACTGAAACTGTGAAGACAGCTGTGTGATATTTGTGATATTTAGGAAAATATTATTAAAGTATATTCCATTTATGCAGTGCAGCAGATGACAGAAGTAGTATTTCTCAAGCCAGTGCCTATCATAACTCTCTCCCAACATTACCAAGAGTCACACCTAGGTAAACGATAAACCCTTCCTCTGATAAACCCTTCCTTTCTCAGTAGTTCATAGTCCTGCTGTGGTGAGGCCTCAGTTTGTCAAGACTTCTAAAGATGACTGTTTAAGAAACCCACACCTCTTGATATGGCCAGCTGCTTTCCTGTTCTGCTTTGGTATCCTGTAATTTTCAAACATTCAGGACTTAATTTTTTTTTTAGCCTTTTTAAGTATGCTTATATTTAACAGGAGAAGTAATACAAGTAAGAACACTTGAATCTGTCAGGATGTTACTTGGGAAGATACATATATATTTGTTCTGTGGATAACATGTAATTTGGAATTGTTAATGGCAGGAACTTTTTTTTTTGATTTTTGAATGATCAGTTTAGGAGCAGCAGTATCTGTTAGCAAGTCAACTTATTTTAAATATTCTCAGCATACTACTATCCTCCTAGAATTAATTTTCTGCCAACCCCCCCTCTTGGGTTTTCAGCATACATAGCTGTGAATGATGCAAAGTATAGCACGGAATCCAATGAAACAAGCTTCACATAGCAGTGAAATAATTAGGGCCTCTTTATAAAGGTGATGCATCTAAGATACGGTGACGTGAGCAGTTTACTGTGTGATGTGATGTGCTGTTTGACTTGATTTGTCCCTGAAAGCTTGTACAAGAGCTTGCATCACTTCTGTAGTTAACTAGAGGCTGTTACTGTAAGTCAAGTGGTATGAGGTAATTTTGAATGTTAAAACTCTCCTTCAGGTGGGCGCTGATAGGAAACTGGCCAGGAATATCATTCCGCTTCAGATTTGCACCTGATTATCGCTTTCAAGAATAAAGAAACCCATCATAGGGTTGGGATTTTATTTCTTTGTACACAACAATCCTAGAGCTGAAGGATAAAGCATGCAAAGCAGTTTCTCCTTTAACAATCTTGGTCCTGAAGATTGTTGTTTATTAAATCTTTTGTTTGCTTTGGGCTCTTATTAAACTCTTCATGCTCCTTTAGTTTACTGTCTCCTGGAGCACTCTTAGAAGAGCACAGCTTACAATTATACAAACACCTTTCCCCAAGAATCTGACCTTGTATGCTTAAATAAATTACTTGAAGGACTTTTTCAGAATTGCTGCAAAATCTGGAGCAAATATGAGCCTTGTTGGAGACACGCTTTGGGATGTTTGTTTTTATGAAAGTAACACTGAACAGAGGATTAATCTTGATTGATCTCTCTGGGTCCCAGATAACTTATAATCAAACCTGTGCAACTGCTTAGGCGGCAGGACTGTGGTTAATGAGGCTTATGATCCTAGATGCAGTGACCAAGATAAATGGTAAATGTTGCTTGTTTTAGGGTTTGGGGAGTTAATAAGGTTCTCCCAATTACTGGTTAGAGGAAGTAAGCTTTGAAATAGATGACTACAGGGTTTGCCATTAAGTCAAGAGGAAGTGTGTGATTTTTTTGAACCAAGGTTCCAGAAAGAATAAACTGTCAAAAACATGTTGTTGAGTAACAGCTGCTGGGGTGATTCTTTTGAGATTGGACTGCACCAACATGCTGCTAAGTGAAAAGTGCGTCCCTCAGGGGTCTGTACTTGGACTGGTATTATATATAATGTCTTTATGACATAGACAGTGAGGTTGAGTGCACCCTCAGCAAGATTGCAGGTGACACCAAGCTGAGTGGTGCAGTTGACAAGCTGGAAGCACAGGATGTCATTGGGCCCATGTGAACCTGATGAGGTTCAACAAGGCCAAGTGCAAGGTTCTGCACCTGGGTTGGGGCAATCCTTGTCATCAGTACAGTCTGGGAGATGATGTGACAGAGAGCAACCCTGCAGAGAAGGGCTTGGGGGTGCTGATGAACGAGAAGCTCACCATGAGCTGACAATGCGTGCTTGCAGCCCAGAAGGCCAACCATATCCTGGGCTGTATCAAAAGGAGCGTGGCCAGCAGGTCAAGAGAGGTGATTCTCCCCCCCCTACTTTGCTCTCGTGACACCCCACCTGGAGTATTGTGTCCAGTTCTGGAGGCCCCAACATAAGAAGGGCATGGAACTATTGGAACAGGTCCAGAGGAGGGCCACAAAGATGGTTAGAGGGCTGGTCTCTCCTCATCTTCTCAGCCTANCTTCTCAGCCTATGAAGACAGGCTGAGAG
>VZTU01012522.1:0-124940 GCA_013400835.1 Zapornia atra
CTCCTCACACTCTTTCGCTGCTCTAGCATGGAATACCTGTCACAGGAGACAATCCTCCACCAACTTCTCCTACATGAGTAATTTCCACAGACTGCAGTTCTTCACAAACTGGCCCAGCCAGCATGGGTCCCCCATAGGCTCACAAGTCCTGCCAGCAAACCTGCTCCAGCATGGGCTCCTCTCTTCATGGGACCACAGACCCTGCCAGAAGCCTGCTCCAGGACAGGCTTCCCACAGGGCCACAGCCTCCTTCAGGTGTATCCACCTGTTCTGGTGTGGGGTCCTCCATGGGCTGCAGGTAGAATCTCTACTCTACCATCAACCTTCATGGGCTGCAGGGGATTCTCTGCTCCTGTGCCTGGAGCCCCTCCTCCCCATCCTCCTTCACTGACCTGAGTATCTGCAGAGTTGCTCCTCTCACATATTCTCATTCCTCTCTCTGGCTGCAATTGCTGTTGCACAGCAACTCTTTCCCTTTATCCCAGAGGTACCACCACTGTTGCTGTTTGGAGCTAGCTGGCATTGGCTTTGTCAGACGTAGAAGAATCTACTTGCAGTCATCTCTTTTGCCACCCTGCTACCGAAACCTTCCTGTGCTAACCCAATACAGATCCTGACTTTTCCTACTCCGCAAAACACAGTTAAAATCTCCATGACTGACAACGACACGACAGTTATGGTAGACCTCTGAGAGTTGAGATGTGTGAATGCCCTGGAAAGGATTCCTAGCAGGAGATTGAAGGGGATACTCTGGGCTTCACTGCCTCCTTCCACATCTAGGGATTAGGATTATCCACTTCCACAGATGTACTGCAGGCCATGGCCTTTTACTTTAACCTTGTATGAACTGCTCACAAGCTGCTTGTTGACTCAGAAGTCACACTATACCATTCAGCCTGTGCGTGATTGAATGGACTGCCTCTACTCACCTCTTCTAACTAGCTTCTAACAGTCTAACTGTGGCATCCCTAGAGACAATGACAATGTCTCAAAAGTACCTCAAGCACTGTGCTAGCACAAGGAAGGGGAAAAAAGACACCAAATGTCTAGAAATATTTGGGACATTACAGATACATATACACACTCACATGCACTTACATAGTGCACTTTACAGAATCACAGAATGGTTTGTTTTGGAAGAGACCTCAAAGATCATGTAGTTCCAACCCCCTTGCCATGGGCAGGGACACCCTCCATAAGACCAGGCTGCCCAAAGCCTCATCTAACCTGTCCTTGAACACTGCCAGGGAGGGGGCAGCCACAACTTCTCTGGGTAACCTGTTGCAGTGTCTCACCACCCTCATCATAAAAAAAACTATTTCACACATCCAATCAAAATCTACTCTTTTTCAGTTTAAAACCATTGTGCCTTATCTTGTCACTACAGGCCTTGGTACAAAGGTTTTTTCAGACTTCCCTATAAACCCTATTTATAGTGATAGGCTGCAGTAAGATATTCTTAGCTCCTTCTCTTCTTCAGATTGAACAACCTCAACTCTTGCAGTTTGTCTGCATAGCAGAGGCTCTCCAGCCCTTTGACTGTTTCTGTGACCCTCCTCTGGATCCACTCCAACAGGTCCATGTCTTTCATTTCCTGGACACAGTGCTCCAGGTGGGGTCTCATGAGAGTAGAGAGGGAGAATCAAATCCCTTGACCTGCTGGCTATGCTTCTTGTTACAATTGGCTGCAGGCGCCCATGTTCAGTTTTTCATTCACCAGTATCTCCAAATCCTACTCTACAGGGCAGTGCTCAGTCCATTCCTCCTCCAATATCTGCTGATATTAGAGATTGCCCTCACCGAATCGCAGGGCCTTGCAGTTGTCCTTGTTAAACTTTATGAGATTCAAATGGGCCCACTCCTTAACCTGTTAAGGTCCATCTGGATGGCATCCCTTCCCTCAAGCATGTCAACTGCGCTGCTCACCTTGGTCTCATCTGCAAACTTGCTGAGGCTGCACTTAATCCTGCTATATATGAAGATATTTCATAGTATTGGGCCTGGTACATACTCTTGGACTTTGAGCCATCGATGTGGCCATCCAGCCAATTCTTTAACCATCAGTCCATCCACCAAACTCATATCTCTCCAATTTAGAGGTAAAAATGTTGGGGGGAGCATATCAAAGGTCTTACAGAAGGCCACATAGATGATATCTGTAGCTCTTCCTCACTCCAGTGATGCAGTCACCCCATCTTAGAAAGCCACTACATTAGTCAGGCATGATTTACCCTTAGTGAAGCTTGGTTGACCTTCTACAATCACCTTTTTGTCTTCCATATGTTTTGATATATCTTCTAGGCGGATGTGCTCCATGATCTTAAAAAAAAAAATAGTGCTGCTGCTGAGCCTTACCCTGGGAAACCACATGCCTGATCATGGTGTCTCCCCTATCAGGTAAATATTTACTTCCTGAAATTTAGCTTTACTCCCTCTCCTAGGAGTTTGAATCTGTTGTGTCAGTGGCTCAAAGGTAACTGTTGGAACCAGATTGCAATTGTGTCTTGGCATTTCAGATTTTTTAATCATTAAATAATTATCTGCCAAAAAATTATATTAAGTTCTTTGTGTTATTTGGACTTCAGAGACAGTAGAGAAGAGGCTGGGAATAGAAGAGCATTTCACAAATTTATATTTGTGTAATAACTCAGGGATTTACTTTCTTCCTGAAAAGTGGAGATATAGACACCTTTTCCTTTTTGAAAGACTCCATTCTTTTCCCTTTACACTAAAAAAATTCCAAAGATGCAAAAGCAGGGAATATTGAAGGGAATATCACCAAATTATAGAGCAAGCTTGAGTGCTATTTCAGTTTCAAAAGTGTGATACACTTGACTGTATCTCTTGGTCTTTTGAAAAGAATTGGGTCATATAGAGAATGTATTTCCCAAAGACCTGATTAGGAGAGTGTTTTACTCATGAGCAACAACATTGACACTACATTTATTTTAACAGACAGTGTATGTTGCAATGCCAAACTTCTCAACACCTTGATGATAATGTGGCCAAGAGACACAACACTCCCAGGACACAGAACAGCAGTATATGCTAATCACTGTTCTCGTGTAATCACTGCTCTCATGATTCGGTGAATGAATCTTCTGCTGACATCATTTCTGCCCCTCAAGCAGGTGGTCTCTGTCCCACAGATGCTAGTTGCCCATTACTGATCAGAGTGAGAAAATGTTTTGAAATAGTCATGCCCTAAACCATCCCTTTTTGCTTACTATATGTGCTGAGGTGGGATTTGGGAGCCCAGCAGTGTTGGATTCTTTTGTGGCCACCCCCACTGAAAGACAGTTTTGGGACTTAAGGGTATAAAAGCTAAAAATAGAATAAGGCAGAAAGAGAAAATAACACATGAAGACCAGGGAAACCCAAGTTAGGCACTCCGTGGTGTATCACTCCCGGGGTCAGAGTGCAGCGGCTTGTCCCACATTGATATGACAGAGGCCCCTCACATCCGGTTGTCCCCTTGACCTTTTTTCCCTTTGTGAACTGAAAACCAAAGCCTGTCACAAACTAAACCGAGCAACACTGCAAAAAATATTGTTCCTGGGTAGAAAAAACCATCCCTTGTCCTGTGAGGGCTGCCTCTCCACACTTTCATTTCAACCTGGAGCCACGTGTAATCTGTGTGCCTTCAGTTTTCATAGGAGGAGGGCTTGGCATTTTAACGGACTCATTTTAACATGCTGCTGTGTTAAAAAAGTAAACTTGAAAGCAAATAAGCAGAGCCCGTTACAAGTAAAATTGAGCAGGTAAAATCACTTCGGTTTTCACCAATGCAAATCACCAGTTCTGAGGGTTAAAATAGCTTCTGCTAATCTGAAAGCAAGAGCTAATGTTCAGCATTGCACAAACACACAAAAATATGTGAAATCTGCAGGCTTCTGATTAAATTAGCACAGACTTCCACAAGACACTGAAAATGACCTTACCAGGAATGTCGTAAGAAGCCTGGGAATGGAGTTTGGGGCAGGACCTGGGCTCAAGCCAGGGCTTGCTGGGGAGCAGCTGGGGCTGAGCCTGCAGGCAGCTTGCCTCTGCTCGACATTGTGCCTGGGGATGCAGCCTCCCCCACCATGCCACTGAGGAGATGGCCAGCCCCACCTCTGACTCTTCCAGTCCTTCCAAGGGCAATGCAGGACCCATCAGAAAAAAAAATGGCAAAGCAAGATACTGCTAATTCCAACTGTAATTCTTTTTCTCATTTAGTGTCTGTTGATGTCCCATCTCAATAATTCCCAAGACAAAATACATTTAAAATTAGAAGGACAGCACTGTTCTGCTCTCATTTCATTGATTTGTCTTCGGACAACTTCTGTCCCTGTTGCTACAGAGCCAGGCTGGGGTTTCTCTTTGTTGTTAAGTCCCGAGCTGGCTCAATGGGCTCTAACCTCAGTCATTAATATCAATTACCATAAGGACAGCTGCCCTGTTCTTCTCTACAGAACTTCAGCATGGAGGGTAATAGATGGCTTTGGGCTGGCGTCCTGCCAAGAGGGCTCCATTGTTTTCATTTGTGATACACGAGGAAGAAAATAATGGGGTTAAATGAATTTGATTAGACCGAGCTTAGCCTAGCGTAGCATTAATGCTCTAATTTTGCTCTTCTACAGTGTGATTTTGCATCCCTGAAATCAGCACAGGTTCAGCTATTGATTTAAGGCATATTTACAAAGTCAGTGACTCTTTTCAAGTTTAATAACCTCCACCTCTCTGAATGTGGGCACACTGATATTTTTGAAATATTATATATATTCTATTTTTATTAAGAAATAAGTTTTGAAGGGAAAAGATGGCGATCTATTCTTTCCAGACAGTGACATTTTTGCAGCTTGGCAAAGCAGTGAGTATTCAATATGGAAATTCTTCCTACTGAGACACATCGCTTGCTTTTTTTTCTTCTCGTCCACAGTGTAGCATCTTCTGCCAGTTCTGCACTTGTAGCAGCCACAGAAGCCCCACATGCCAGCACAGCAAAAGCCTGCAAAAGAATCAAATAGAGAACAGCAGAGAATGTCTTACACAGCTCTTTGTCACATACAAGAGAGCCACAGTGTGCACCAAAGAGAATTTTGCTGAGAGAAAAGGAGAAAAAAATGTGTCAGCTTAATATATGTACTGTTAAAGTTAATGGGAAAAATCCAAATGGCTTCGGTCGGTTTTGTGTGGAGCTCCAGTCTTTTGCGGCAGAGATTTTAGGTTCTAAGAGCTGTAACCTTGCTTAGTGTCAGTTGGCATAACTCCATCTGGAGCTCCACCAGTCTACCCTTTGACTGTCTAGCCCATGTGAGGTGCTAGCTTTATTTCAACATTGAATGAACTGATTAAAGAAGAATATCACTATATAAAATGCTCAAAGAGACCATGAGGTTGAATCTGGCTCTGTTGTGGATGTAGAACTCCGTAACAGCATTGTAAAAAGAGCTATTCATGTTCAAATGTGCTGGCAGGGAAAAAAAAGAGAGGCTGTGGTGCTTAGTAAATAAAACCTGTTTTGAGCATTTACAGAACCCCAATGAGGCCAGCCTACAGAAGCTAACATTTTCAGATGTGAAGTTTGCTATTTTTCAATTTGCATAATTACTATAACAAAATGTATATAATTTCACAATTGCAGACATGACTTTTTTGACATGATGAAATTGCTATTATACATTAATACTAGAAATTTATCAGGGTGAAATTTTATGTAACAAGGATTTTTTTCATGCTATTGGATTTGAAGAAGACTATATAGACTTTCTTGCTGGAAAGTCCAACATGGAAGCGGCTCACTGGTGAGATCTGTATCCATACACTGCTAAACTGAGTAACAAATCCAGCCATTAAACCAGGAATACTATTGGGAAGACCTGGTCCACAGAGAATGACCCCACATGACCTCATTCAGGTGGGCAACCATATGAAACCAGGCTTGCTTACTTGAAGATGAGTTTCCAGGTTTGGTTCCCCCTCCTTCCTTTTTCTTTTTTTTTGGGGGGGAGGAAGAGGGGATTGGGAATGTTGGGGTTTTTTTAAAGCAGCATAGATATGCCAATAAAAATATTTAGTAATTCAATAAATCAGCAACATTTACAGTTGGGCTTCCCCATTACCTCAAACAAGACACTACTCATATATACAGTCTTTCGTAGGTTTCAGTTCTCAGCTATGCACTTGTGTCAAGGACTGTTTTTTATTAGGTGTATAGGGTCAGCCTGCCACAATAAGCTTCATTGAAACCTCAAAAGTTTTAGAGCAAGCAGAAATAAGTGAGGATGCATTTCTACCTGTTGGAAACAGTAAGACTTCGCCTTCACAGCAACACTGAACCAGTTCAACTTCACATTTCACAGGCTGTAAAATGTAAAAAAAAAAAAAAGAAAAAAAATGAGGGAGCTTCTCTCTACCACTGAGAAATAACCAGAAATGGTCTGACATGAACTAAAGTTTCCTGACATCTTCTTTCCTGATATCCAGACTGTTGGTGGAATAACAAACACTTTGGTATGTTAAGCTAGGGTAGCAGGTTTTTTATATCTTCCAGTGGGTGCTGTGGATGGATTTGTAACCACCTCAACTAGCTGAAGGACATTTAAGAGCAGATGTTTAAGCATAAATTTCTCTGTAATGTAAGACCTCACCCAGCTGTAAAACCTATTCATGCTGAAAAAAAACACTGTGAGGTATCCGAGGATCTTCTGGAATTATGGTTACTATAAATTGAGAGTAGTAAAGATTGTTGGCTTGGTTTGAATAAGGGGAACAGCACTTGGCCTTCTTATACTCAAAAGAATTTGCAATAAGAGACATTCTGCCATACTCATTTTATCCCATAAGTGTAGAGCCACATGTATAAAAACAACTGACAGTTTAAAAATAGTGGAGCTGAAGGATGTAAAGCAGAGAGAAGATTTGCGGCTGCCCCTATAGCTTCCTGTTCACGTAGTGTGAGGGAAGATAAAATGTCAAAACAGAAACGAGCAAAGAAAAAGTCATGAGGAGGGATGTTCTCTCTATCTCAGGAGCAGATTTACCCTCACAACAGCAGGGACCAGCTCCAGGCTCTCGGTGTATTTTGTGGAGAAGCTTAAGGTAAAAAAACCCACGGAGCTTGCAAACATGGCAAAGCCTCCTGGAAAGTAAACACCAAGCAGATAAAAACAGGTCCATTGAGTATTTCCAGAGGAAGAAAAAGATCAGTTATCTGAAGGAAAGCAAGTTCTGACTCAATTTATTTCTGTCTCTGGAAAAAAAAAAATTAGGGTTTCTCACTATGCAGCTCAGCAAACTGCAAAACATCAGCAACTTCAAAGAATCAAGGGCTGCTACTGGTTTGCTCTGTTCAACAGGAGTGCTTGGTCTGCTCCAAGGAATATGACTACTTGGGGGAGAGAGAGCCCACCAACCCCCTCAAACCTGCTGCTTTCCTAACTCTCTCCTAATCTCTGATTGCAGCCACAGGAGCAGAAAGAGAAGGCTGCTGGAAGTTGCCTGTGCCTTCGGGATTAGTCAGCCTGTTCAAGCAAGTGACAGCCACATTAGCCCTTATAGCCCACGCAGAGACATGGTAACTTCTGCCAGCTGCCTGTGGCACCAAGCTGCTTTTTACCACCAATTTCTTGGGTGTTGGAAGGTTGCTGTAGGACACTCCCCCATGCCCTTGGTGCAATGCAGACATTGAATTGCAGATAAAGTGCTGCCAGTTCCCCCACCAGTGCTGGGGAGCGGAGTGGAAGCATGCATCTCCTAGCATCATGTGGGTTTCCATGTGCCAAGAGGTTACCACAATTGATCCCTGGAGGCAGGAGTCATAAAGGCCTGAGAAAGTTGGGAAGTGCAGCTCCAGGGAAGTGTAAGGGTGCTGGGGAGTTGCCTGTCTCACTGGCAGAGGTGAGTGGCAGCAGAGGAGAAGGACACCTGGTGCTGCAGAGCTGGTTGCCCCTTACTGTCACTTTACAGCAGTCTGGGAGATGCTCCAAGTGGGGTTCCCACATGTCCTCCAGCCATGAATTGCAGGGGCACAGAGAGCTCTCAGCCTGACTATTACACATCCTGCAACCTGTTTGCCATGGCTTGCTGTAAAATGATTTTGCTCTTCCATCTTAGGTTGGAGTTCCTTCTTACTGCAGAATGAAATCTTCAGTCTGATGTTACAGGAGCTGTGCAGTAGTGCTGGGGTCTTTGTGTCCCGTTAATATGAGTGCAGTTCAGTGTGGGTGGAAAGCATGACCCCCTAGGGGGGTCACTCCAGGAGGGGCTGCTCAACAAGCAGCTCTATGCCCCCACTTTTACAGTCTCATCCTCTGTGCTCTGCTGCCCTGGTGCTGAAACTACAAGCAGGCTCTGGTACACCTTACCTGTCTGCTGATGGTGCAGTGCTGGGATACAGTTTTAGGAGATACAACCTGCAGTCCTGCCTTAGGTTTTTGGAAGCTGTTCAACATTATTTCTACATTGCCAGGAAAACACATGGCCCAAACTTACGAGCTTAATAATCACTTTAGCCCTCAACAGCAACTGATAGTGGCTTATCTTTTCAGGCTTGTCTACATTGCCTACTAAATGATAATCCTAATTACAGTCCTAATTATGTTTCTGCCCAGAATATTTGTAGATAACCTTAACTCTTGATCTGTTTAGTCTAGTTTTCCAGGTGGCAACAGATTTAAAAACAGGTTTTTAAACAAGATATGACTATTATGTTTCTAATAATAGGAGAGTGTGATCTCAACATTGCCTGTTATTTACTGGCACGTGGTATAATCAGTTGACAGTGGTGGTTGTGAGCACAGGCTCATAAATACAGTTCACTTTTGAGTTATTTTATTAACTGTGTTGCCTGATTTAACTCTTTGCATGGTGAATTGGATTGGATTATTTTTTTTTTGTCTGCTGAAAGACTAGCATTTTGGATACCTTCAGTATTTTCAGATAATTCAGATTAACAGCAAGCATCTTGTGTGCCAGGCACTGCTTTGAAACTTGCCTCTCAAGGAACCACTCGCAGGTCTGGGGGAACACATAACTTTTCTGTCCCAGCTCTTTTATCCGTATCTGAGGCAGAGCCATGCTGTCTTGTGTTCAGCCTCCACTCTTCAGAGGTTCCCTGTAGCACAATATTGGTGTCCAAGGTCACAATGAGAGTCATTAAAATTATTTGAGGTCTGGAGAAAATACCTTACAAGGAGAGAAATAGGTTTCTCTTAGCCGAACCAAGGCTGAAATGTGACCTGGTTTTCAGACAATGGTCATAATAGGTACTGTATTCCAGTGGGAAGGCAAAGAATCATATGAAAAGGGCTTTCAGCCTGTTTGAGAACTCAAGCCAATGTACAGATACAGAAGTAATAGGCCTGCAGACCAGAAAGGCCAAGATTTCAAAAGAGAAGTAAGATTAATCAGTGAAGCACGCTATGGAAAGAAGTGATGGCTTTGCTATCTCTGGGTATCATTCTGAAAAATAAGCTCTCAGCCAGACCCATGTATTGAACCCAAGTAAGAGTGATAGGGTGTATTACTATGTGCTATTTCACAAAAGTTTTCAGGTTTCTCTTGGGTTTAGACTCTCAGAGACTATTAGCTATGTCCATCATGCTCATACAGTACTGTCTAGAACTGAACAAACTCCACTTCCATCAGTACTAGAGGGAATGTGTCCTTGAAGCTGGTACACTCTTTCTCCATATGATCAAGAGGAACATGATAGTAATTATTGATGCTATTTTTCCTTTAAAAGGCACAGCATAAATTACTGCACTGTGCTTGCTTTTTTTCTCTTCCGTTTCCTACCACAAAGCACAGCAATGTATTAAATTGATGAGTTCAGACTGGGTACCGAAAAGGACAATGATGGATTTAACTTCTGCTGCTTTTCTGGCCCAAAGCACTCCTCCAAGCCCTCCTGTTTCCCCAGGCTATGTTAACAAACTGCTGCAAGGTCTGTTCCAGACAGATGATGCTGCTGGGTTGCAGATACACGTCATCATAAGAATGATGCCCACTAGTAACAGACTCCCTGTAGGAAGGAAACCAAGCTCTTTACTGGGCCACCTCCACACATAGATAAAGATTTGAATTTCACATCAGCCTCTGCATTGCTTCAGCCCACCTTTTGGTCAGGTAACATCACCTCAGTAATAATTGCTACCCTTAAACCTTAAGACCTCCTTCAGTCTGTGGCCCAAAACCAACTTGCTGGTCTTTTTGCCCGAGAGAAAAAAAGCCAAAACAGTGAAAACCTACTGCCAGTAATGGGATAAGTAACACCAGCATCACACCACCTGAAGACCCTGAGGTCTCAGCCATTGGCAATCCGATTGCACTGAACCTGCTGTCTTGAAGTAGTTGTGCTCTGAGAGCACTCATTAGATGAGATCCTCGAGGAGCCTAGCCAAGACAGTTCCTCTGACTGAACTTTATGAAATTCCCTCTGGCCTGTTTCTCCAGCCTGTCCAGGTTCTTATGAATTGTGGCCTTGCCTTTGACTATATTAACTGCTCCTCCCAATACGGTGTCATCCACCAAACTTGCTGAGAGCATGCTCCATCCCATCATCCAGATTGTTAATGGAGACATGAATAAACAGTACTGGATTCAGTACCAATCCTTCAGAGATAACCACAGACATTACCGAGTGAGAGCTGGGCTTTGCACCGCTGACCACATCATCTCAAAACTGAGCATCTCCTGCAGAAGTGAAAGTTTTTGTGTCTGAAAAGTTTTATTACCCAGAACTGAGACAGCTCTGGCAACTGAGGGGTGCCAAAGGTGCAGAGCTGAAACAGCCTCCTCATGCTACAGGTCTCATGCTACACTCTCAGGCCATATGCCTATTTTTTAATGAAGCTGGAAGGGACAAGTTTTTAGTTGGTGTCAATCAGAATAGCTCACTGGGGTGATGCTGAAGGGGGTAACTCTCCATCTTCCACTCCTTCTAGCAGATGGCTTATCCCAGTAAATTCCACCACCTTAGCTTGATCAGGACATGACAGGTCCCAGTGAGCTTCATTTTTTAAAAATCTCTACTGTCTTTTTTTAGGGAAGAAAAAAATAAGCATGCTGTTTTAAAGATGACTTTCACTGGACGGTTGTATTCCCCGTTTGGCTGCCTTTCATTTTGTTTCCAATGTTTGGTATCTCCATTAACACGTTAGGTGCAGGTCTGACAGACAGCTGCTATTCTTGGTCCTGTCGACACATTTCACTGTAGTAAAATGACAGTCACAGCTGTGACTCACTACAAGAAAACGGCCTAAATATAAAATAAAGACTGGGTCAAAAAAAGCCACAAGAATTAAAGAGACTGAGATTAATAGCATGACTGGGAACAGGTCTAGGCTTGGTGAAGCAGATGAGAGAGGCTGCTGTTGTTTTTCCCCATCTTCCAAATAAGTATAGAGTGAGAATTTCCGAGAAAAGGCTCCTCTTCAAGGAGCGACTCCGCCAGCCCTTGCCAAGCGCCTGCAGACTCGGTTCCTGGATGTGCCCGTGCACCGTGCGGAAACACACTGAATTACGGCAGGAAGAGCACAGTGTGACTATGTGCACCCACAATTTTGATCTCCTTTTATGAGAAGTTAGTCATGCTTTACAGTAGGGTGTATTCATTAATAGATTAAGAAATGATTCCTACACCTTTTAATAAATGACTAATTTTGTAGAGTCCAACAGTTTCTGAATCACTTACAAGGAGACCTTGCAACCAGCTTTAACACTTTATCTTTCTTCAGTAAAGCTGCTTTAAAAGGTCCTACTGTTCAGGTCTGCGATACTGTTTATAAACTGTGCTGTAGTCATGCCAAAAATAGAGGCCAAACAAAAAAATTTACAACCTAATGGCAACAAGTGGCTTAATGTGCAGGCCTCAGCATCCCAGGTCCTTGACTTCTGTATCCAGCCCTGCTAATTGCTCCTTGAAAAGTGCTGTCTGAGGGGCCATTCCTTTTTCTCTGCACCCATGCCCCCACGTCAGTAATCCAAGGTGTGTGCGTAACACCTCAAAGAAATAAAGATTGCAAGCTGTGGCTGTGGGCAAAATTCCTGTTCTTTCTGCAGGTCCTGCAGTGCTATTTTATATGGTGGGCATACTAGTGTTACATTCTTCAGCTATAACTCAACACTAAATAGAAAAGTCCATTCAGCATGTGCCTCAGGGATTTTGGATACCATGAAATGGTTGCTCTGACTATGGCAAAGGGGGAAGCTTGAGTACTGTGTCCAACTCTGGAGCTCTCAACACAAAAAGGACATGGACCTTTCAGAGTGGGTCCAGAGGAGGGCCAGGAGGATGATCAGAGGCCTGGAGTCTCCAATGAAGATAGGTTGACAGAGGTGGGCTTGTTCAGCCTGGAGAAGAGAAGGCTCTGGGGAGACCTCAGAGAAACCTTCCAGTACCTGAAGGGGCTTACAGGAAAGCTGGGGAGGGGCTGTTTGTAAGGGCATGGAGTGACAGGATGAGGGGCAGTAGTTTTGGACTAGAGGAAGGTAGGTTTAGTTTTGACATTAGGAAGACAAAGCTCTTCAGTACAAGGGTGGTGAGACACAGGAACCGGTTGCCCAGAGAGGTGGTAGAGGCATTCAAGGCCTTGGATGGGTTCAAAGTCAGGCTTGATGAATCTCTGAGCAATCTGATCTAGTTAAAAGTGTCCCTGCCTACTGCAGGGGGGTTTGGCTAAGATGACCTTTAAAGGTCTCTGCCAACCTGATGCATTCTATGATTCTGTGTAGGCTTGTAGAGGAGCTGCCCTTCAGCTGTGCTTGTTCTGCCAACATGTTAGACCTTTGGAATAGATTCCCCACAGTGCTTTTTGACAGCATCAGAGCTGAATATATGGTGGAGGAGAAAAAACGAGGATGAGGGGTTTCAACGTAGAGTTGAAGAGAAGCACCACAGGAAATAGAGCTTGGAGAAGTCACCTAGGACATCCAGCATGCCCCCCACTATTGCCACCAGTGCCATGCAGATCAGCAGTACCTGTCTTTCACAGCAAACATTAGCCTAAGCCATTCTGCAAAACTTCCAGTTGAAATGTGCAACAGTTCAGGTGTGGGAACAGGCTACCTCATGTGATTTCCTTATTAAAAAAAAAAGGTGCCAGGTAACAGTGCAGCACATACAGGGGAGTGAGTAGATCTGGTCCCTTCTGAGCAGTGTGTCACACCTGTGGGGCATGCTTAGTCTCCTCCAGGGATGAGCTAAAGACAGAGTGCTTGAAAAGGGGAGTCAATCCTGTTGTTCAGCAAGGTGAAAGCTGAGGCTGTGCTTGTTTTGGTACCCTGCTCCTCTGCTGTATTAGCATCCTCAAGGTGGCCAAGGCCATATCTTTCTCCCACAGTTCAGCTCTGACCAGATTTATGATAAAATGAGAGATGCAAAGCACCATAGCTTCGGGATGCCCTGAACTCTAAGGATCCCATTTAGAGCCAGCCTTAAATCCAGAGCTGGCTACAAACATACAGCTGTGTGCGACCTGGCATTTGTGGGAGCACAAGCCTCCTTGCCCATGTAAGCCTCTTCAAACACAAAGTTGCCCTTCTGCCGACCTGGAGCAGGGGAGAAGTGAGCAGGACCAGACCCCACCACTCACGATCAGGTTCTACATTTTAAATAGTCTCACCACAGAAAATCAGTACTAAACAACAAAAAGTCAAAGTTTTACGCTTTGAAAGAGACATAACTAGCCTGCTTTATGTAACCTTTTTCAACTCTATGGAAACTGCTGTTTTCCCTGTTCTTTTCTGTGTATCTTTTCTTTGCAGCAAAAGAGTATAGGATAAGACTTGTTGCATTGTTCTATAATATTAAACATCATTAGACAAGGATTGTCACCTCATTAACTAATGTAGCACCATATATCCCATTCCCTGTGTGAAGTTTCACCTGCTCAACCTTCTGGCAGAAGTGAATTTCACCTCCCACTCAACCTTCCTTCAGACAATCAGGCTTGGTGCAAGTTAAGTGATGCTGAAGATTTGTGGGGAGAAAGATGGAGGGATTATCTACAGGTACTATCTGGATAGAACCTGCTTTGCAGATTAAGCTGGTCTTGCCTGCCTTGCTTTGAGCAGAAGTCTTAGCCGATATGATCTCTGGAGATCCCTTCCAAATTCAAATATTGTATGATTCTGTGGTCTGGCAAAGCCTGCCAAACACTGAGAAACCCAGTAAAAATGGAAATTTCCCTCCATGCTGGTTTAGTGACTCTATTCCTTATCTTTCTTTTGTTTTTATTAAAAATAAAACAAAGTAAAACATTAGGTTTCTGGTTGAGCTCAATGTTCTTTTCAATAAGAAAATGAAATATTTCAAGTTTTCATTTTGGCAAGGAAACACCCAAAATATTGGGCTTGGCTTTAGCTGTGTTCTGTCACTGAACTGCAAAATCAATTATTTGCATAGCCCTAAGTGTAAGGTAAATCTCATCAATCTCCGTAAAGTAAAGAAATTTAACAACCGAGTCTGTTCAATGAAAGGATACTGGCATTTACTGGCAGAGATGTGATATATTAAGACTGTTTTCCAGCAGTTAAGAGTCTTCAAATTCTGCAAAGCCCACGAAAACCAGTACTGGAGTGCAAAGGAGCTCATGTGCTTTAATCTCATAATAGAAACGACAAATATAACCTCTGGAACTAAATATCACCCTTTGAATGTTTTCTTCTCAAGCCTGCATCTGCTGCTGAGAGAGAAGGAAATAGAAATGCTCAGTAGCAAATGGTATCCCCGTCACAATCTTTTAGTGTTTCTTACTTGTGTGTATTTAAATGGTTTACAGTATAACTTAATGAAGCTATTACCTCTTAGCCGTACCAGAAATAGTTGTCCTGAAAAGCTAGGTTCTTTGCAAAAGCAAAAGACATTTGTAGAATATGCTGTGGAAAAACATGAACAACCTTATGGGCATTTTAATGAAAATATTCCTTCTGCACTTTGAAATTTTTTACCAGTTCTGTGTGTCTGTAAGTCATTTCAAAGCCTGATGGATTTTTTTTTCCTTTTAATTTTGTGTTCTTAAACAATAAAATACAAAGCATGGGAAACAGAAGGGGGAATTAGAAGCCCATGCTCATTCATGGAGTTATGCTGCAATTTGGATCACAGAGATGCAGTGGGAGAGCTTGACTGACTGTTGGTCCCATGGACTGTCTTTAGGAAGTTTAGGGAGAAGTGAGATGTGGGGGCTTTGATCTTTGGTAAAAGAGTGCCTTGACAGTCTGAAGCTTTGCTATGAAACGAGTAGCATTTGTTGTTAGGATCCTGTTGTCAGGATCATCTCAAACCTAGTCCCTGGAAAGATATGGAGAAAATTATCCTGGAAGCCGTGTCTAAGCACATAAAGGAGAGAAAGATGACTGAGAACAGTCAGTATGCACTTGCCAAGGGCAAGTCATGCCTGGCCAGCCTGATCATCTTCTTTGATGAGATGACTGGTTCAGAAAACAGGAAAGAAACCATTAACAAAGCTTTAGCAAGACTTTAGATGCTTTCTTTCACAGAACTGTTGTGGTCAAATTAGGGAGGTCTGGACTAGGAGGATGGACTACAAGGCTGATGAAAAAATCTAGCTGGGCTGCCCCACTGAAAGAATAAAGGACAATGGCTTGAACTGGTGACCAGTTATAAGTGACATTACTTAGGGCTTGATAAAAGGGCTGATATTTTTTAATATCTTTATTAATGGGTGATGAGATGGAATGAACGCACAGCAAATATGCCAAAGACACCAAACTGGGAGGAGGAAATAGAAAGTAGGGCCACTATTCAGTGACATGTCAGGAGACTGATGGAAATTGCTGACAGAAGCCTCATGAAGTTCAATAAAGGTGAATGCAAAGGTGGAATAACCCCAAACACCACTGCAGTCTGTGGGCAAACTGCCTGGAAAGCAGCTCTGCAGACAACACCCTGGGGGTCCAGGTAGACAATGAGTTTGGGTGAAAAAGGTCAGCAGGATCTGAGCTGCGTCAGCAAGTGCCAGCCGGTTCGGGGAAATAACTTTCTCTGTTTGGCACCTATGAAATCACTTCTGTAGAACTGTGTCCAGTTTTGGGTGGTTGGTCATTCGCAGAAACAGGTTGTCCAAAGAGGCTGGGGATATCAGCATCCTTGGATATAATCAGATCTTGACAGGACAGGACCCTCCAGCCTTTGATCTAGATTTGAAGATGGCTCTCCTTTGAGAACAGGGCTGTGTGAGGTGACTGCAGTGGACTCTATGATCCTAATTTTTTTCATTCATGGTTACTTGGTTTTCAGTCAAGTACTATTGTTTGAGGTCCCAGTTACAGAATTGTTTATAATATCCAGTGGTTTTTGAGGGTGAAGTGCTCATGGGTGCAGAGGGTAAGCAATGGATGTAGAGTCTCTTTGTTGTTTAAGTTTATTCTTGCCCATAAAAGCACCGAATGTCTAAGCACATCCTTGACTTTCCCTAGGGAGTGAGTAAAATGCATAGCTGCTTTCCACCAAAGGTGCTGAAAGGCATCTGTGATCATCTTGAGGAGATTCAAACCATCACTTCCCACCGCCTGGGAAAGAGCTCTATCCACCAGGTTATCTGCTACCCTTGCTGTAGGCACCCAGAGTGAAACCAAGAGGTCTCTAGGAAACTGAGGCATTTCCAGCCCACATGATTTGTTGGATCAACCCTTTTGTGCCTTCTGAACAACACATATCTGAAATTCTCGGATGAGTAGCAAGTGAAACATATTTTAGCACAGTACTGCAAAAATGTCAGTGACACTTGATAAGCTCATCTGTCAAGCAAAAAGAAAAATCAGCAATAGCTGCTGAGAACAAAATGCTGTTTTACATCTACAAAAAACCAAATGCTTCTGCTGTATCTCATCAAAGCTAATTTTCCTTGGTTTTAGAGTGTTAAAAAAAAATTCTAAGACTTTAGCTCACAAAGAAATGATTAATTTTCTTTTTAATAAGCAGTTATGGCATTAGTCATCTCTTCTGATTCACAATGAAAGCTACGGGGCACAGTGGGATGTATTTACCCGGAGAGGTGTTGAATTTCGTCTGACATGTAGACTTTTAAAAGTATTATTACTTGAAGTTTTATGTGTGAAGGAAGAAAGGCATAAAGTCTTCAAAACTGGAAATGGCTGAGTACAGAGAAACAAATGTTGTGTTGGAAAAAAATAATCTTCAGAAAGTCCTGTGTCTTCTGACGTCAAAGGTCTCTTGTGGGGTTTTTTTCTGAACACTTGTACCTCCTTTAAAACTTCCAAGACTGTCAGCTCTGGCCCTCCTTCTCTTGGTGGGAGCTTCCCAGGGAATGTGTCTCAACCGTGGCTCACCAGGATACGGTCCCTGTTTTTCTGTGCTTTCCCTGCCAGCTGCAGAGACTTCATCATTCACTTTCCTGGCTGTGCAAGAGTCCAGTTTTGGCAGCATGGGTGAGATTGTCTTACTCAAATACATCACAGCCAGATACATAGCTCCTGGGAGTAAGGCTTAAAGACTCTGTGAAGGCATACATTTCTCCCTTCTTCCAGGAGGGCTGTAACTGTCAGGCTCGTTACTTCCATTGGGATATTTGAAGAGAGGGTTGCTGGTCCTCTCGTGGGAGGTCTGGGCCATGTTGGAATGAGGATCTGTAGCAGACCTATGCTTGTGTGTTCTCTGATTTCTTGCTGATGGGTTGGAGGTGGTTTCTAAACCTCAAATCTGTCCCAGATATCACCAGTTTTTATGCATATGTTATGCGTAAGGTGGTGGGTACCATTATAATCCCTTTAACTTTAGATATAGCTCTGAAGTTCATCTGGCTTTTTCCATGTATGTGCACATTCTAGAAGGGTTTGAAGAGGAATTAAAAATTACTTCTAACTATATAGTAAGGAAAAGCAGCTAAATAAAAATTGCTCATAATACTCAGTTGTCTGACGGAAAAGAAACCTGATGGAAAACAAATAAGTTCTGAAAGCATAAACTGTGAAGCAATGTGTTGGGAAACAAGGGACCCAAACCTGAAAATGGAGGCAGACTTTCCTGCTTCTCCTCAGCTTCCTCATAAGTCAGAGTCAGAATAGTTACTTTAGCCATGGTGAGAAGGTGACTGAAACACCAGCCTTTGCTCTCACCCTCCTGTCTCCTTCAAGCAGTCACTTTTCTCTTCAGAGCAGTGGGGTGAGGTGATGTGTCCCATCCCCTCTGCATGTTGCCATGCTTTGATCAGTGTTTCAAGGGTTTGGTTTTTGTTTGATTGTTTGCTTTAAAGGAGAGTGGTACCCACTGAATTCATATAATCTAAACTCCATGGGTCAGAGGCTTTCTTAAGAAAAAGGTGGACTGGGTTGGAGTTCATAAGTAAATCCCTGAATGAGACGAGTAAACTAATCATCTTTAAAACATTAAATATATATATGTATAATGCCTCAAGCGTTCAAGGTTTAGACCTTCAGTGTTGATCTTGCACTGTGACTCCTACGTGTACTCACCTTTTTCTTTTTTTTAATGATTATTTCTTCTGCTCTGTTGCCTATGTCAGGTTTTTTAAAGATTGTTTTGCATTTTTATCAGCCTGCAGACATTTTAGCTGGTTAGTCAGTTAAAAAATCAGTACCTGAAATTTCAGAGTAGCTCAAGAGCTTGTGAAGAAGTTTAATGCCTATAAAAGTGAAAGAGCAACAGCACTGGCCTGACTCATACCCCGTAGGAGTAGGTGCTAGCATAAACCTCCCCACATATATCTGCTAGTTCATCTCAGCCCTTTTAACATGCTGCAGTCTGTATTAACTCATTACAGTGCAGTAAGAACAAGCTTTAGTAAGAGACTCTTTCCTGGGTGAAAACAGCTTCTTCAGCAGCTACTGAACTAACTTTTACCATCAGCAATCTATATTATTGTATACAATTAGAGTGGCTCAGCCAAAATATGACAGGTTTTCCATTAAAAATTACTGTATGTCTTAGTAAATGTATAAAAACCCCTTGACAGATTTGGTGTGAATGTTGTATTTGTGTGCGGTATGTTCCCTGCTTCCATGATCTCTCTTGTGCCTTGTCATGGTTTTGGCAGGGATAGAGTTAATTTTCATCCTAGCCACTAGTGTAGTGCTGTGTTTTGGATTTAGGGTGAGAATAATGATGGTTTAGTTATTGCTAAGTAGTGCTTACACCAACTCAAGGACTTGTCAGCTTCTCATGTGCTACCACTGAGCAGGCTGGGGCTGTACAAGAAGCTGGGAGGGGTCACAGTCAGGACAGCTGACCCACACTGGCCCATTGGATATTCCATACCACATGACGTCACGCTTGGTACATAACTGGGAGGTGGGCCAGGAGAACTAGCTGAGCATCTGTTTTGGCTGGTGAGCAATTGTGCTGTGTATCTCTCCCCCATCCCGCAGCGGGGGTGGGGACTGGTAAATGAGCTAACGGCTGTGTGGTTGGTTTAGCTGCCTGCCATGTTAAACCACAACTGCCCTGCAGATACAGCCTGACCTGTGCCAGAAGCTCTGTTTCAAAAGTCTGATCAAAAGGATCATTTCTGTCCAAACACAGCACAGATATGGGAAGTACACCTATACAAGAAGTGTTCCGTCATTCCTTTGGTTTGCACCGTGCTGCTGTACAGGCAGATGGTACTTGGTCACCACCTTTCCCCACACAGAGAGTGCTGGGTGCCAGGGACAGACCAGGAGGTCAGTCATACCATTTTGCTTGGACCTGTGTTGTACCTCTTGCTGGCACTGACCAATATATTTATTGTGGCACCTGGTCTAGCTGAGGGTGTCCCTGCCCATGGCGGTGGGTGGGGGGTGGAAGTAGATGATCTTTGAGATCCCCCCCAGCCCAAACCAGTCTGTGATTCCCCGATTCTATGATACTGCTGTGCTGCTCTGGTCTGTGGCCAAGAGAGGAAAGCAGGAGGAGGACCAGAAATCCTGTGCTTTGCTTTCAAAGTTCCTCTGTAGTTGAGCTTCCTTTCCAACAGACCCCTAAAGGAGATGAGATGAGCACATGTTTATGTTTCCCAGTTATTTTCTGAAATGGTCTTCATTCCAGCTTCATTAGTGGATTTTTATTTTGCTACTCAATGTATTCAAAGGCCTCTTCTCTCCACCCTTTTCCTGTTGGGGTTTTTGGGGTGTTTTTTCTTCTTTTTTTTTTTATTTCTTTTTTCTTTTTTGTTCTTTTGTGACCTGAACACAAGTTATTGTAATTATTCTACTAGGACAATTCACAGAATCACAGAATGTTAGGGTTTGAAAGGGACCTCTTGAGATCATCTGGTTCAACCCCTCCTGCCAGAGCAAGATCATCTACAGAAGGCTGCACAGGACAGCATCCAGGTGGGTTTTGAATGTCTCCAGAGAAAGAGACTCCACAACCTCTCTGAGCAGTCTGTTCCACTGCTCTGTCATCTTCAGAATATAGAAGTTCCTCCTCAGGTGGAATGTCCTATATTTAATTTTATGCCCATTGTCTCTTGTAAGTTTTTGTCTCTCCATTTGACTTCCTTGGTCCCTGTAGAAGGGATCTCAGGTGTGAAAATCCACAATTTTGGAGAAAATCTTTGAAGAAAGGATGCTTATTTAGGGCACTTTGGGGTTCAGGAAGAACAAGGGTCCAGATTGCTGACAGGAGTGAGGCATCTAAATGATTTTAACAGTCTTGGCTAGCTATGGTATGGTACGTGGAGCTGCACTGTGAGGTACCACAGTATGGGAAAGATGGGAAAGAGACAGAATGTTGTTGAAAGTCACATTCTGGGATACTGCTGAATTTGTAAACCGTTTGTGCACTTACACACAAAAAAAACCCAACATGTAAAGGGACAGAGGTGTACTTATCTGAATTGTGAACAGCCTACTCCAGCATTTCCTTGATTTTCTCATACTGATAACATCTGCAAGAAGAGCCTGTTGGAAATGAGAGCAAATCATTTTGAAAAAAAAAAAAAATCACATTCATCAATTTGCAAGTGATAAAAGTTCTTCTGGTATTTTCCCTTCAAATTAAAAACACTTGTCAGGCAGATTTCCAGCAAAGCATGTGGTGAATTTGTAGCAAAATTATGATGAACATAAAGAAAACACTGTCAGGTTTGATTCAGCTCTATATTTGGGGTTTGGAGAGGGGGAAAAAAAAAAAAAGGCATCAAAACCAATAGAGAGATTTATGGCCAGTTTGTTTTTTAACTTTAGTGGAATGGTTAAGGGAAACACGAATGCAAACACTCCTGGTGGGGTGACCGTGAGTCACACTGCAGCTCTGTGCTGGTGCAGAGGTTCCCCGTCCGTGGGGCTGAGCTCCTCCTGGGACGCAGACCGCTGCAAGGGTCTACGTGACCCAGCACAGGTTCGGCAGCAATGGCTTCCTCTGGTGTTACCTCCTCCTCCCCCATCCACCCCCCCCAAAAGAAAAAAAAGAAAAGGTCTATAAGCACCTGCCTAAAAAACATGGCTTTAAAAAGCAGCTTGGCTGGCAGCCATCTTCTCCTCTGGGAGAGAGGAGGGAGAAGGGAGGGGGAGATTTTACAGGGAAATTTAAGCATAAGGCTTGAGCCCTCTTTAATAGCAGTCGAATTATTTTACCCCAGGTGTAGTCCTACGGCCCTGAGGCTGGTGCCCACGTGGCACCACCCATACGAGAGCCCAGCGCAAGTCTGCAGACAGCAGTGCTGCCTGCTGAGGAGACCCACGGGTGGGAAGTGGCCACAGTTTGGAGAGACAAAATGTTTTTTTCATTAGAAAATACCAGTATGCTGAACCTGACAGTTGCAGTGAAAAAAATGTCGTTGAGAGACACAAGAGAAGCTGGTGGGGCGAATAGCCCATCTGCACCAGGGTCCTCCCTCAGCATTTTCCAGGTTTTGTTCCATTTTAAGCTTTTTTCCCTTTGTTGTTCTGTAAAAATACCGAGTGATCGTTTGGGTTGTGTGAGCGTGTCAAGCTCTATTATTCAGGTCCAGTTTTAATGAGCTGGGGCCTTGCAGTCAATAACGGCACGGCCATCCTGTAATCAAGCACCGTTATTTTAAAAGCCAAAAGCTCCGGTGGGGCAGAGGCGGGCATCAATTCAGGCACTGTACCTTCCCCAGCCCCTGCCCAGCATCCCGAGGTGGGCCAGGGATGCACTAATTAAAAGAAAATACAGCAGCCTCTGAAAACAGGATGCTACAAAAAAGGCATTAAAGAATTCACTGCGTAACCATAAGTGAGTAATTTAAAAGACAAATTCAGAGTCCTGGGGTGGAATAAGCCAAATGTTCCTTTTCCTGTCATCAAATGTTATTTACTCTAATGTGCAAACAATGAACAGAAGCTTTTTTTCCCCTCCTGAACTGTGCGAATTGCTGTTTAAAGGAGAGTTCTCCGATGCTGTTGATCAAGTCCACGCGCAGAGTTAAAACACAGCCCGCCCCATGTTGGCATTTATTCCCTTTAATACCTGAAGCCCTTCTTCACTGAATCCCACAAACTATGTTTCTTCTGGTTACTTGTCAAAGAGAGGCTTTTGTCTTCTTAGCACGCACTATCAATCTGATCGTTTAAAGATTACAGGGGCTAGGCAATTCACCGCCCTGCCACTGGAAGTGTATTCTGAAGAGTTTAGCAATTGCAGTAAATACAATGTTTCACTCAAGCTGTTAATTATATCCAGGACAGGGTGGGAAATTCTTCACAGTAATTGTGGATATTAAGTGCTTGAAAAATAGCCGCTCGGGATATTCTCCTGCAATTAGCACCAATGTATGTGAATGAGAATCATGTATGCCAACAGCCACCCTATTACTCAACAAATCAAGACATTAAAAATCATCTCAGTGGGATGCAATTTTGCTTATCTGGCTCATACTTGAGATATTATGGTGAACAGCCTGGAAATAATAATAATGAAGAATATGATCTGTTGTGTTACCACCCTGAAGGTCACTTGAAGGCAGTTATTTCATGCAACATTGCCAATAGAGTGTGTTTATATTCTGTTGCAGACTCAACAATATCAAGGCTATCATGTTTTGGATGGTGTTTTAATGGAAGCAAAGAGCTTTTTATTTTGTAGTAGAAGCACCTTAAAAGCGTGACAAAAAATTAGTGACCTCTGATTTTCTTTGTGATCACACTGCACCTTTCAATGTTACATGCTGATCTTTAAGCCCACAGCAAAACTCCCTGACTTTCATGAAAGTCCTTCCACTTCTTTTGGTTGCTCTGGGGTACCCTGGATACTGGTACCACATGGTACTTCTCTGTAATATTATTTTGTTATATACCCTGTCTTACGTTTGATTCTGTGTGTTAAACTTGTGAATAAAGTAGTGCCTGTCTGAGGATGGGGTTGTTATGAGGATGAAATAGGAGACATGGTAGTTGCCATCACAGGTCTGTGAAACTAGGACGGAGACTGATATTTTTTTCACATACTGCAGTTCTGGAGAATTTATTTGGCTGCACTTCAGAGCAATTAGAGACTGGTATCCCAATTGTCCTGCTGCCTAGAAGAATTTGCAACATGTCATTTAATTGTCTACCAACACTTACAACTCAGCTGCGAGCTTGCTCTAATTTTTCTGTAAGTTTGCTGAACTTAGGCAGCATTGAGAACTGTTGCTGCAGCAGTATTAAATTGCCACAGCAGCTTTCTTGGTATGGCTGCAGACACCTTGCTGGAGATGCTGAAAGGGCAGGGGGTGGGAAGGTAGAAAAAGATCCCAGCGGGAGCAGACATTGACTGTGATAAGAGCATAGGAAACGTTGAGATTGACCAGCATAACCTACAGAGCTGTGCAACTCCTCCTGTGGAAAGTAAGATGAATGTATCCAATAAGGAAAGCCACATGCTAAAGAGAAGAACATAATCTGTTATAGTTATGTTGAGGGTCTCCTATGGAAAAATCCAAGGGGGAATTTAGTCTGCCTGCCAAGGGTACCAGACTTTGACACTACTGCTAGTGTTTTAGGCTATTGCCCAGCAAGTCTGGGCTGGGGTGGAAAGGGGCCAATGCACTTACCTGTTATAAATACCTGCAGAATCATCAGAGAGAAGAAGGTACCTCTGGAGACTTTCAGACTCTGAGTGAGGGCAGATCTCATGTCACTACTCTCCTATGTGTCAGGGACCTATGCATTGTGCTTACTCCCATGATGCCAACCACACTTCATGAAAGTTCAGAGGTTTCACAAACCAAGGTATCATGCAGCACTCTCTCTCAGCCAGCATGGTCCCGTGGCATGGTAGAGTTCATTACCTCAGTCAAAAGCAGAGAGAAAGCACAGGGTTGGGGCTGGTGGACGTGTTCATCTGCAGAGACAGAGAATGAGGGATGGGAAGGAAAAATCATGGGGCAGGAGATGTTTGAGCCTGATCTCTTTCTTGCTGCATAAAGCAGGAGAGCTGGTGCAGTGCTGCAAACATTTTGCTCTTGCAGCCTTTGGCAGTTTGTAGCCCCAGAGGAAGGCAGGGATGCTGGAGGAGGAGGAGGAGGTGGCAACATGCTTGGACTTTTGCATGTCACCTCTAATGTTGGCCAGGAAGGCTCTTACAATAGGCTGAGAATCAATGGGTGCACAGGCAAGATCCATGCCTGGTTCTGGAGGAACAACTGCAGTCTGTGGACTTGCAGCAAGCTTCCCTGCTCCTTGTACAAGGCCAAAAAATATATAAACTTGTCCCTTCTGGCCAAGGACACAACTCCAAAACAGAGTTACCTGGCTGTTTTAGCCTGAATCACAACCCTGCATGGTATAGACAGAGAAGGACCAAGCCAGGTCTTCCAGGCTGAAACAGGTTTGCTTGAGTAAAACCAGCTTGGTGGCTATTCCAGCTGTATGTGTCATGTTTTGTATTTAGTAACGAAACAGTTCATATAGGTGACAGGAAGAGGAATCCTGTAGGTCAGAGCTAGTGAAAGCATGAAATTCCACTTGAAAAAAAAATTAGAAGGAAAAAGTGAAGCTGTTTTTCAATGTCTGTTGAGTGTCCTTGTCCAGGAAAGGGCAAAGCACTGAGAGAAGATAAATTCCTCCTTGATGAGTTGGAGATGAAACCACATGAGAGATGTAGAGTGACTTTAGTTCATTGATCTTTTATAGTAAAAATAGGTACCCAGGCACCTGGGTAAGGGAGGACCTGGAAAAGGCTCCGATGAGGTGGAGGACAGCTCCAGTGTAACAGCTTTCTCCCTTAGTGCTCCTGCAACTGCTTGCAGTATGAGGGGAAGAGGAGGCTGACTGCCCTTATCATAGGAGAGGAAGAACACTGCAGGGCTCATGCTTTTTGCAGCCTTGAGATTCGGAGATCCTTGCACATCTTAGCCAGGAAAAGGGGGAGTCTCACCTTCCCCTGCCTGGCTCAGCCAGTGCCCAAAGGCCATGTCTCAAGGAGCTGCTGCTCCTCTAAAGCTCTTGATAAAGTTTAGATGTGTCCTTCCATTCCTAGGGTGCAATCCACAATTGAACCCAAACAAGGTTAAATCTGGGTGTGCAGAGGAGGGAACAGATCCTCCCTCCTGTAAATCCTGCAGAAGTGTTGTTTCCTGGGACCTGTGCCAACCTGGACATGCCCTCTGCTGCAGCCCTCCCTTGGTCTTGGCAAGGCACTCGATACAGACTGAAAGTGATGGGGTTTTTTTACAGCACTTGTTTTGCAGTGCTTCATCACTTCTACACAGAAATTTTGGGATGGCTCAGACAGTGCACACCTTCCAGTCACCTTATTCCTGTATCCCAGAACAATCTGAGTGTTGGAGAACCTTCCCTTTCAGGACCCACTGGGAGTTATTGGTGCAAGGAAGTGGGTTATGGCACAGAAAAACAAGGGCCACCCCCTACACCTCCAACTCTTCATGCAGAGCTGAAGCAAGTATGAATCCCTTCCATTGTGGCAACTTTTTTCAGACACTCCACTGAAGACTTACTCTGGGCTTTGTAGACAGCTGTTGTAGTCTGCACTTCTAAAACGTCCGAGAAGGATAGATGTGCACTCCAGAGGCAGGACGGTCCCATGACTGCAGCAACTTTCTGCAGAGCTGGAGGCACTCCAGGCATTGCTCTCTCAGGACCCAGCTCCTTTCTTGGTGCAGACCAAACTGAAGCCCATGGACCCTAAGCCACTTACTTGAGCCATTTATTGTTAATCACATTATAATGATGAAACAGGCTTAGGAAGAGGATATAACTTGAACCTATGAGGAAAGGTTTCCCCACAGGCTTAATTTCAACTTCGTCTCCTTTGTTAAAAACTTTTTTTAAAAAAGAAAATAATATATCTT
The DNA here is from genome assembly GCA_013400835.1 of Zapornia atra. NCBI lineage: Eukaryota > Metazoa > Chordata > Aves > Gruiformes > Rallidae > Zapornia > Zapornia atra. The sequence goes on from VZTU01012522.1 coordinate 26,223, forward strand.
ATTTGGATGATGCTGTTCTATATAGTTCTCAAGTTAATTCATTCTCTCTGAGGTTTGCTGAATAATCTGCATCACTTAATAGTTTTTAAGATTTACAAACAGGATACCCTGTTGAATTTCATTTGGCAGAAGATTTCATGCAGCTGGAATGAATTCACCTTTCTTTAAACTGTTCTTGGAGGAAGATAGTAGTTGAGGAACTGTAGGAAAATAAGTTTTAGGTCTTATCTATGTGAGGGAAATGACCAACATATTGCACGATGCCATTATGGTTCCCCAGGTATGCATTCTCTCCTGAAATAGAAGTGATTTTATCCTGGAAGAACTACTTCACTCTGGTTCTAAAATTTAACAGGTCAAATTGTCAAGGCTAGATGCTCTTTTTTTGTTCTTATATTCCTTATGCCCTCTAAGGAATTTTTTTTCTATTATAATGATAAAGAATTAGCTTGTATAAATAGCAATTAATTGGTTGGAGCTCTGCAAGCCAAAGAAAGGTTAAGCTCTCTTTCATAAAAAGCTCAGTAAGATACACAAGGAATGAATGTGCATCCTCTGGTGACTGCCTGCAGTTGGCTGTTTGCTTCCTAAATGTAGTTACGTGGCTGCCTGCAAGACCCTCCCAGAATGTTTAGAAATATTTTGGTCAGGGGAATGGAAGGACAGAAGATTTTTCAATGACTCCCACAGGAAACAGTGGAGTGGGCTGTGTGTAGCTGCAGACTTTCCTGCTCCAGAATAAATTTGTCCAATGTACACAAAACACTGTCATTTGATGAAGAATTGGAAACAGGATTGTTTGTTAAGATGTTGGAAAGACCATTGGATTTCAGCTTCATTCTCTGCTGGATATTCAAAGAAGGGCTTTCTGCTCTAGTTGCACTGGTTTCAATAAATTAAAAGACACTCCTACCCTATTTTAACATCTCTCTCCAAGATGGAGAAGGCACGGGGGGTGTGGGGCAGTTCTCCCAGTTTCTACTGGGATCTTACAGGACAAAGCTTCATCATGCCAAGCAGCCTGGCCTTATCCCACCAGCAAGAGCAGGACCATCTCAGAAGACAGCAGATGTAAACAATGGAGATGCCTGTATTTGCTCTGTGAAATCTTATCCCAGTGCCTACGACACAGGGGCTATTGGCATAATCATGGTGTTTTGCACTTCTCTGGCTGTCTCGTGCTCTTCTTCACTAGGTCTTTCCCTGTGAGTAATATTTGTTGTAAAATATAGCTGTAATAAAAGGTAGGGCAAAGTCTGTAGGTAGAGATACTATCTTTTCTTGGACAAACAAGTAGTTTGAAAATGTAGACAAGCTTTCAAGTAGGCATGCTGTTTTTCTGGGTTGAAATGGAAGCAACCAATTCATAAAATCATAGAATGCATTAGATTGCAAGGGACCTTTAAAGGTCATCTAGTCCACCCACCCTGCAGTAAGCGGGGACATCTTTAACTAGATCAGGTTACTCAGAGCCTGACCTTGAATATCCCACTACCTCTCTGGGCAACCTGTGCCAGTGTCTCACCACCCTCATAGTAAAGAATTTCTTCACAATGTCTAATCTAAACCTACCCCACCCCTCCATGCCCTTTCAAACAGCCCCTCCCCAGCTTTTCTCTAGGCCCCCTTCAAGTGCTAGAAGGCTGCTATAAGGTGCTTTCCCTTCTTCAGGCTGAACAAGCCCAACTCTCTCAGCCTATCTTCATGGGAGAGATGCTCCAGCCCTCTGATCATTGATTTCAAAGCTAAAAATGGGTTGTGAACAATTTCCCTGGGTGTAATAAGATATTTATGAGATCATCAGAGAGGAGATCATCGGTACCAGCATGGGAAGAGAGGCAATGTGCTTTCTAATGGAACAGGGAGACTTTGGCGGGGAGAGGAGGACTATGAGAGGCTGAAAAACCAGTATCTCCACCAAACCCGTGGTACTCGATACCCAGTGGAGTTATGAATCTCTGTTCCCAGGTTTAGAGGGAAGAGGGTTTTGAGGTCGGTGTGAGTCTGCTGTGAATGAAGAACAGAGCTCTAGGAACAATAGTGAGCACTAGCAGAAGCTTGTGAAGAAAAGGAAAGCAAAATTGAATTACTTTTAAATAAGTTTTGTCTGGAAGTTCCTTATGGTAGGGACATTTACTGAAACACATTCTCTCAGTTAAAAAGAATTGTGTGGGAACCAGTTTTTTTGCATTTCAAAAGAAAGTTGGTGATTCAGAAAAATTTCCTTTTCGAAAAGGATTTAAAAAAGCATAAATGGCTCAGGAGACAAAATTGGAAAGAGAAAAATAATCCTTCTGGTCAGATAATTTTTGGGGGGACAGAAATGAAAATACTCTGTTTTTCTGGAAATTAGAACATCTGAAAAGTTCTTAATGCAAAATAGAAAAGTTGCTTTGAATGGAAAATCAAATTTTGTCTCAAAGAGGCTGAAGAGGAATGCTTTTGATTGATGGCTTTTGACCAGCTTTTAGAAAATAACATCCATCAAAGAAAACAAAACAAAACAAAACAAAATGCCTTCACAGAACCAGCGTATTCCAGCTAAGAGACATTTCACTGCAGAAGCAGATTAACTCATGAATTTTAAATCGCAGCATCCTGATTGACAGTGGCTAGCAGGAGAGCAAGCATGAAGGTTCTGGACACACTCCTGTCACCTGCTGCTGTCAGCTGCCTCCAGTCTTGGAGCACCGTGAAGTTATAAACACATCCAGAAACACCTGCAGCCCACCCCAACCACCCGTCTGCCGCTGGCCTTGCTGGGGTGCCCAGCGACACGACCTGCTGGTGCCTCAGAGGCGCAGACAGGTGTGACCAAAGCTCTGTGGACAAATTAAATCACCTCTGCAGTTGGAGCGGGGAAACGCAAAGTACAGGCAGGTTATATCCCAGCTGCAGCCCTGTGATGCTCCCAGGGCTCACCCTGGCTCTCCAGGATGTGCAGCCCTGCGACAAAGACCACTTGTACCTGGAGCAGGCAGGGAAAGCTCCAGATGAGCGAGTTAGGGTGATGGCAGTTAACTGCTTGGAGACCTTTCCTGCAGCTGCCGCTGTGAAACAGAGCACTCGGCTTGCCTCTGTTGTTCTCCACAAGGGGACTTTTTATATTTGGCTTTTTAAAATGTATCAGTTAATTAATGGCAAATGAAAACAAGGAACGGCTACCGCTGGGCTAAACGATTCGGCAGCTAAGTGGTTTTCAAGCTTTCCTCCACATATTTTTGCTAATTAGAGTAACCAAATCATCTGTTCTGGATAAATCGCTCAATCTGTATATCCTTCCAATCATTCCCTAATTTCTGGGAATTGGTTGATTATTTTTAAGGATTAGGGGAATGTGTTTTCCTCTAGGCTGCTCCCGCCTTGGACTTTTTAGATAGACAATAGTTGCTCTTAATGAAGTGCAATCAGTCACTGAAGTCATGCAATATTTGTCCTGTTCCTTCTTTAGAGCCAGTACTCAACTGGAAAATACATAGATACATGCTGGATAGAAATGGTATTTCTCTGAAACAACAGTATTTGAAAAGGTGATCTTTGAAACTCTTGGAATTCAAAAGCATGAACTGATTCTGACAATGCAAAGCTATAAAATAGCATGACACTGCACAGCAAACTTGCTTTGGTTCCTTTCTTTCTCACTCTGCTCCCAGCACTCCAGCTGTTGTCTGAGGCCATGATAGTCAGCTCCTCATTCTCGCTCTTGGACTTTCCATTAAAAAAAAGGGAGCAGAGCACCAGTAAATTTTCACCGGTTCATGGAAGAAGAGTTCATGAAGGGCTACCAAGGACAGCTTCAGTTCCCTGATCCATGGACAGCTGGAATTTGCGCAGGTGCATCTGTGAAAGTGCCTTCATACTTCTTCCCCTTCACTGAGGGCCTGCAGGTTGCACCAGCAGAGAAAGGGTGCTGAGAACCAAGGACCTTTGTTTGGGGCAAGCATGGGTGCTCTTAGGGTTCAAACTTGCCTTACATCCTATAGATACCAGATGATGTACTGAATGAAAAGAGCAGTGAACCCTTCTGCTGTTGGTTCAGTGCACTTCTCACTATCACCATGACTCCTAAAAGCCTTCCTGGAGTCTATTTACAGCTGGCTGGTCCCCTTTGCATCTGTGAGAAGAGACAAAGCTCCTTTTGAGCCATTCTCATCCACTTGTACTTTCATACATAATGTTGTTAGGAATCCATATTTTTAAGTGAAAACAAATGTTGCTGTTTGGTATGGGTTTTTTCCAAGTTTGAGCAAAAGCAGTTAGGAAGGAAATGGTAAGGGGAAGAGGATAGAATTGTGTAGAAAACCAAAAGCTTTCAAGCAAGGATCATGTCAAATCCACAGGGAACAAAAGCTTTCCAAGCCAGTTAGCAGTAGATTGCCTTTTCCCCTGATAAATCAAGGCAAACAAGTGCCAAAATGAAATGCTAAAGAACACCTTGAAATTTTGGAAAATCCTCCTAATTAAGGCTGCTTTGCTGCTGGGTTTCAGTGAATGTATGGCCTGTTCTTGCTGTCATATTGTCTGTCCCCTTTTCCATAACATACATTGCGGGTGTTGGGGTTGGTGTAAAACAGTGATGCAACAGATGCCACTGACAGCCCTTCCCTGGTGACAACCCAAGCAGTACCACAGCAGAGGTGACCAGCACTGGGAGAATCTCTCTGAGCTACCAGTACTCCATTTTTCAGCCTTAGTGTTGCCTGCACATAAGGCATCTGCAGATGCTGTATTAGGACCAGGGAGGAGCTTAAGTAAACAGAACACTGATTTTCAGCTCCAGTTTTAGGGGTCGTGAGTGTTGTGAGAGTCCTTCTACATTCAGGAGTCAGTGATGCTATTTTTCAGCATAATCCTAGAAACACTTTGTCACTGCCTGTCCCATGTCAGAAGGCTCGCAGCCCACCTCCATCACAGCCTTCTCGGTCCCAGGCTGCCTTTGTGGTCAGTCAGGCGTGCTGCAGCCTGGTTGGCATTCTTACAGACACTCACTGCATTGGTATTTTACACAGCTGATACAAAATATTTATACGCCCAAGACTTTTAGAAAAGGTCATATCCGGTCTCCTTGCTAGTCATGGTGGATCTTTCATAACTCACTGTCTGGCAGCAGCTTGTAAAATGATGTTTTCATAGCCCAGCTCCTTGACACCAGAGTAGTGAATTTAACCTTTTTAGCCCTTTTTTTTTTTAAAGGATCGTTATGGTGCAATAAGTGTCAGGGTAACGTTCTGAAAATAAAGAAGAAACACACAGTGATGCAAAAAAAAAAAAAAAATTATTAAGGTAAATTTTCCAAATGCCTCCTTAAAGTTTTCAAATTGTTTTTCTACAATAATAAAAAATAACATCATGGTAATGAACAAGTATGGCTTGAAAGCATCAGCCATGACACCGAGCTACTGCAATATCTGCACTCCCAGTGCACAGTTCTCAGGGTTAACCTCAGCTTTGGTCCGTGTCTCATGTTATCCATCTAATGTAACATCTGATTCTGTGTGGTCCTGAACTCTCTGAACACAGAGATGGGACTGATAAGATGCGGCTGAGCTGACATGACTTCAGAGAGCAAGGCAGAAAGAAATGCAAGCTCTCTTCCAAGCGGGTTTGCTTGTCCTCCTGTGCTGTGGGGAGGGGGGGGAGGGAAAGCAAGAGGCAGTATTCAATCACTGACTTGGATGGAGTTCAAGTATTTCTGCTGGGAAATAAACCCACAGCGTTGTTGAAAGGTGCAAAGTTGCCCTGTTACCTCAACAGCTGGGCCAGGCCAGCTAGACTGGAAATCTTGCACTACAGTGGAGTTAATGATCTGTCTAGCTAAACAAAATTTCACTGCTAATCTTCTTGACCTCAGATGCGTTGCCTTTGTTAATCCCACTTTAAAATACACCTTTCTACCGAGACCTGGAAGTGTGCTGAGTAGCTACTGGAAAATTTGCATGACTACTCAGCCACACAGAAACCAAGGCACAAGGGAAGCTCTCTGAGCTGCAGCAGCCAATCCATGGGACAAGTCAAGTTTACTTCTTACAGGAAAATCACCAGTAAAAGTTAGGACCAAGCCTTTTTTTCCAAATCCTTGACATAAGTCTCTATTGCCATCTTATTGCCTTTGGCTATTGGAGCGCAGAAAGAATTGTTTTTATTCCTCAGCAACTTTGGCCATCATCTGTTTGTACTGAAAGGACATGAGATGTAGATGACCCCTCCTGCTTTCTGGCTGTGGTACAAGTGAAGTCTTTAAGCATTTGAATCTTTGTTACTGAAGTCTTCAAGCTTGTTTTAGTATCTTGCATGGACTTTTGTGGCTTCTGGTATGAGGAGGCTGGAGCAGATGTCCTTGTGCTTGCTTCAGGTCCAAGTGGCTTACCACAGCTGCTGGCAGTCATGCTGAGTGGCCACATCTTCCCTCCCAGCCCTCAGTTTCTCAGTGATGTCTAGAAATGGAAAGAATGAATAGTCAAGTCATTTTTAGAAAACAGACGTTAACAAAAACCCAGCCAGACGCCTCCTGGGCAAAGGAAGAGGGGGAGAAGGGGCCACACTTGTCCCATTGCATCCCCAGTTTGGTGCGGCAGGGTGAACCCTGATGCGAGAGCTGCAGTGCCAGGTCAGGAGTTTCCAGGGGTGGCAGAGGATGGGAAATGAGGATCTTGCTTGCCTTCATCTTACTTCTGTTCAGACAGCTCTCACAACATCTGCTTCACCCTGCTCTGCACTGGGGAAAACTGTCTGGCCCAGGTTGTGAAAACACTCATCATCCCACAGACCCAGCCTACACAGGGCGCAGACACCCCCAGGGCTGTCCCAGACCCAGATTGCTCAAGCAATGGTGGCTCTGCTGTGCAGATGCTTTAGGCAGCCCGAGAAAGACACAGGAGATCTAAAAATTATAAAACACCTGCATGCTTTGCCCTTCCCCAATTTCCTTCCTGCTTCACAGCAGGGGGTTAGGCCAGAGATGGGGAGTAACAAATCTCCCCCTCCCAACCAGACCCTCCCTCAGCAGTCGGCTCACACTGGAAATTCTCATTTGTCACAGCATGCCATCGTTTTGCTTTTTTGTTTGCTCTGTTCAAAGAATGACATTCATGAAGGTGGTTTTCACCTCTGTACATGATGCAGGAATTTTCCCTCCATTTCCTATGGCTTCAGGAGTTCCTATATAATGTCAAAGAGATTAAATGAAAAGAAAAGAAAAATTAAAAAGAGAGAGGATGCATACAGAGACAAAATAAACACCAATTTTAAAGTCTGACTAAGATAGACACAGATAGTCTTGGTCCCCAGAACCAAGCTTGAGAGGTGGACACAGGCAGATTTCCCAAACTGCACAAAAGGATCCATTTATTAGATGTCAACGCACTTAGAATCATAGAATCATAGAATGTTAGGTTGGAAGAGACCTTTAAAGGTCATCTAGTCCAAACCCCCTGCAGTAAGCAGGGACACCTTTAACTAGATCAGATTGCTCAGAGCCCCATCAAGCCTGACCTTAGGTGCCTCTAGGGATGGGGCCTCCACCACCTCTCTGGGCAACCTGTGCCAGTGTCTCACCACCCTCATAGTAAAGAACTGCTTCCCAATATCTAATTTAAGCCTATCCTGCTCTAGTTTAAAACCATTGCCCCTTGTCCTATTGCTATGTACCTTTACACCTGCACTTGATGCAGATAATAAAGGATCATGTTAATTCTCTGTAGATCATCACTTTTCTTAACTCAGTAGAAATCCAAGTATCTGATAGGAAACATTCACCCACCCACTGTCCTGCTACACGGAGTTATTTTGAAGTGATGCCTCCTTAGATTTGCTAAAAAAGGAGCAAAAAAAGCTATACTTACTGTGGCAAAGACACATAATTCTCCTTAGGATGGACCAGCTGGAATGAAAGGCTGATCTCTGGCTCTGATATGCTCATCTCCTCAGCAGACCTCAAGCACAGTGGTATTCAGTACACCTACACAGACTTCTCCTTTTCTCTAGGACTACCTGTATATAAAATGTTTGTTCACCTTCAAATACTTGGATTTCTTGTGCAGCTGACTGGCAAGGGAAAGTAATGTGAGAACTGCAGTTCATGCTCTGAAACACCTACGAAGGTTGGAAGTCTCTTTCAGATAGAGCCAGTTCTTTCTGGTTTGAATCACATCAGAAACATTGCAAGGGTAGGCTGTCTCCCAGTGCTGGAACGGTGGCTGAGAAAGCAGGAAAGGAAGCAAAGATAAAGCAAGGGCATCAAGGTAAGGAGGAAAAATAAAAATAAAAATATTAAAGCTTAGGCTTTTCTATTTAATGCAAATTTGAGGTTGACTTGTATTACCAGAAAGATGAGGTAACTGTTAAATAATTCAGGAAAATCTAGATTTCCCCAAATTTCTGCATATTTATGTGCGTATTCATTTTGGCCATTGCTGAAACAAATTGAGCCTGGCTGCTGTACAGAACTGAGCACTCTGTATCTCCCATGGCTTGGATCTCCAGTAACTCCAGCTCTGGATAGAAGCGGAGGTGTGCTCTGGCTCTGGGTGGTCTGCAGTTCCTCCTGCAATTTCTGCTTTTCCATCAGGAGGTAAGGGAGTTAGACATGCCATGGGCAAAAAGAGTATTCCCACCGGGATGGAGGTCAGAGTGGGAATGAGAACTAACATCAACAGCACTGCATCTTTACCATGAGGAGGAGTGTGATACAAGGCCAACGGGCAAGGCTACAAGGCACTTCATATAGACCTCATACAGCTTTTGGGATCTGAGTTGCACTGAGTTGGCATTTCAATGCACTGGAGAGGTTTCCCAGGCCTGGCTCTGCCATACAGGGCTGACGTGCAGCCAGAGGGGTCTCAGCATGGAAAAGAAATCAAGTTATCTGATAGAAGTTTGGGTCCAAGTACACCTTGCTGGTGTGTGGTTTGGGTTGACACATGTGTACATTCACTGAAGTACATGGCAGATATGAGTGTTAGCCCACAGAGAGCAGTTACATTCAGGTCTGACTTGACAGCATGAGAGGGTTTTGCAGGACAGTGCAAGTTTAGTGGTGATTCAGGGTGTCTGAACTTAAAGGTTGAAGAGACTGCGCTGTCATGAGAGTGGGTAGGGGTGGGAAGATAGTGTCTAACCCAAAAAACACACTCCCTCCTTGCGTGTGTCTATCATCACCCATAGGTAGGATGTGTGGGTGTCATCACCCTGTCATCCCAGTAGCTCTGCCACCCTTGAGAACATCTCAACCCACGCTGGCAAGCAGGCTGGGCTGAGGGAGCAAGGGGGACAGAAGTGAGCAAGCCCAGTGCATATCACCAGCACCGCGGTGCTGCCAAAGTCCAGCGTTACCATGTCCTGCCTCCCCGCGCAGACGCAGCAGGAGGTCGTTCCTGGCAGCCTGTCTGCAGCATGTGCTGAAACATGATTGTTGCTGCTGATCTTCTGTAATACGTGTTTTAATCTTCCTCTCAGCACTCTGTTTGCTCCTGGCACACTCGCTTTTGAACCAGAACCATTCCACAAGCAGATCGTATAACTCTTTTTTTATGGCCCAGAAGCTGACTCCCCTTTGCTACATGAACTGCTGTAACCTCAGTGTTACCCTGGAGAGAATTCCTCTGTATTTTGCCTTGCAAATAATTCACATGGGTTGACACAAAGTTCTGGGCTGTGAGTACAGTATGTAGCATTGGGTACAGTACGCGGCTCCTCGCAAAGCACTACTGCATGTACATGCCTGGGATCAATTATTCTCATTGAAACAAGAGAAGCTGCATGATGAGTAAACCCTGAAGTATGACATTTTATTCCCACACTTGGTGGACGTATGCAACAAAATACACTGCAAAAGAACACTTTAAAAGCATCCTTTAATGCCAAGCGTACTGAAGTCTTATTTCATCTCAGGAAAGGAACTATGGTAGATAATAATGCCTTTCCTCAACCCACAATGCTCAAAATTTAGAGGCAAAAAAGATTTCCTTGCAGAAAAAAAACCCAACTAAAAATCCCAAAGAGTCACTATGTTGCTGTCATTTTTCTTTCTTTATATTGTAGTCCAAGCTCATGACTTTAGCCAGAGTGGGGACCCTGCCATGCCAAGCAATGTGAGCACACAGACTAGAAAATAATCCCTACCTCAAAATTTCTGCCCTAAAATGCCAGTGACATGGATCTCTGGTGCTATGCCTCTTCCAAGAGAAAGGGTGCCAGCACCAAGGGGGAATCCACCCTTTCAAACATCCCACTGTCTAGGAGAGGCTTTGCTTTACGGCAACATGAACCCACCTCCTTCCCCTGCGTCCCAACACAAGATACCTTTCCATCCTCATGCCCCCAGCACCATCTTGCTCTCCAGGAATGCAGATCAGGGAGCCCCATTCTGTCCTGGGGGGACCCTGCATGGCTGCTGGGTTTTTCCTGAGAACCCTGGCACTCCACGGCTGGGTGTGCAAGGCACAAGCCCTAAGTGCCATCAAAAGTCTCAGCTGCTCCTCTCTTCCCAGCTTGTCAGCCTGATTGGTCCAGGGTGCATTTTCAGAGCTCTAAAGCTGTAAGAGGCTTAAAGTGATAAAATATTATGATGGGGTTTAAGTACATCTAAGTTGTTGAATAGAAGCAAGCTGAGTGCGAGGTACCAGCAGCCTGAGCAGACACATGATCTTATCTCTGCTGCCCTCATTACTATAACCCTCTTCATGCTGATACTGTTACAGTAAGTGGAATATAAATAAACAGAAAGAAATATTACTGCATCAGGGATCAAGTCTTCTGCTTTATTGTATCCATGGTGCCTATCAACACCTGTATCTCAGGCACTTACCGAAATACGTGCGTGTGCACCCATGCACGCTTTGTAGTGCTGACTCCAAGCTCCTTCACAGCTGGAAATGTCATTCTGTTCCAAACAATTCCAAAAGCTGGGAACTATCCTATTTTTACAGTTGGGAAGCAGAGATCTTACTCAGAGCAGCACTTCAAAAGGGTGTGACCAGATAACCTGCCCCCATGAACAAAGTTAAGATGTAAAATCGCTGTTAGTAGGGTAGCTTGAGAAATGGCCGTGTTTTGAGACCACTAAGCAATGAGTTACCTGGAACAGGCTGCCCAGGGAGGTGGTTGAGTCACCATCCCTGGATTTGTTTTTAAAAAAGGTAGATGAGGTACTCAGGGATATGTGGTTTAGCATAGGACAGGAATGAGTGGACTCAATGAGCTTAAAGGTCTTTTCCAGCCTTGTGATTCCCTGATTCTGTGAGTCAAACAAAACCCAGCTTGGGTTTGCAAACTCCTCCCTGACCCTTCTTAATGGTGAGGAGCTGGCAGGTGACTTTGGAGAAAATGACCAGACTGATGAATGGGCAGACCTTCTATCCCCTGCCTGATGTAAGATGAATGAGTATCTCAGGTGCAGTCCTCCAATGACCTTGATCACCTTTTAGTCAGTTTTGTGCTCTTTTTAATTGAAGTTGTCCCACTTTCAGACACTTAGGAGGTTGGAGAACAGGTAAGGGTGGCTCCAGGCATATGACTGAGGCACATCTGAAACAAAGGATACACCTGAATTTCATTCCTCACGTCAGTGAGCACTCAACTACTACATACAATGTCCCCCAGGGAGACAACTGCAGAGTCTTAGCATTCCTGAGCAGCTCTCCTCATGAGAAACTGCTTTTTTATGTGGAAGTGATGTCAGGTGGTGTGCTGTGCTGGCTGCTCGGGAAGGTTGACTCTGGCCTGGCCAGAACCAGGACAAGGACCAAACAGGTTGGTGGAGTTAGTGATGACTGGACCTGTTGCAATAACATCCAAAGAGCAACTGCACACTGAATCTTCCAAGTGCTGAAAGACAAATAGTAGAGGTATTCTGAAACAAAACCGGGGAGTGGTGAAATTTACCCAGATTGGGCTAAAGAAAAGCTTCTTAATATAGAAATAAGCCCCTTCCTCCCCTTTTTTTTCCCCAATGTCCAACTAAAAGGATTTTAGGGAGATTTTTTTTTTCCATTGCAAACGTCTGTCTCCTCTTGGGTGGGATTTCAAAGCTCAGGGGGAGATTTCTATTGGCCCAGAGTGGCTGCCGAGCCACTCCACAGCCACCGTGCACACTGCCGTCACTGTGGGGAGCGTACTTGACGTCCATGGCAGCTGCAATGAGGCACAACAGGGTGCTGTCATTTACAGATGGGGTCTCTGCACTTCTGGGGGGTTGTGTTGGACTGAGAGTGGTCCTGACACTGCCTTTAGGGGATCCCAGAGATGCAGCATCTGAACAAACATGAATAAACACATCTATAAACATCTGAACAATGAATAAACAAATATCCTCCAAAGGTTTGGCTGCCTGCAGTAAAGCACTATACCATTCTTCTTTAATGGTGTAGACCCATGGCTGAGCCTTCCGCTTGAGAGATGGGAGATGCAGCCCAAATCCTCGCTCTGATTTACATCTGGATTCATCAAATCCCCCTCAAATCAAATTCAAATCAAATTCCCCTCTCTTTTGAATTCACCTCAGCTATCTCTCTTGCAAGAGCCCTCAGAAGCATGCCTCTCCCACTTAAATATTTCTCAATAAAGGGTAATTATTCAATATTTAAACATTAATTGAGAGACAAGGACAGACAAGTCATAGGAACAGTAAGCTGGCAGCTGCGGATCAGACTCTGCTCCAGTGATTACCGAAACATTATATGTGGAGTAAATTACTCCAGGAAAAGACACTGGGAGGGGATACCGGATGGATTGAAAGCAGCCCTGAGGAGGATTTGGAGGTGTTGGTGGACAGGTAGTCCCTCAGCTGGTGGCTGGCACATTACTCAAAGAAACAGGAGTAGAAACAGCAAGCTCAAGTTTTTTTCCAGACAGAGTTGGTAAACTCAGAAAACCCCAAAGCATCCTGGAGTATAAGCAGAAAAGGAAACACCAGCTTCCTGTAGCGATCAGAAATGCACTAATTGCTTCATTTTGCCAAATTTTGCATTGCTGAAATGCTCTCATGGGTTATTGAGCTGAATGGTTTGACTTGACTTTAGTTTCCTTTACTAGGTAAGACGTGGTGGCCTACATGGATGAAGAGCACCAGCTTTTTCAGTGAATACCCCTTCACAAAAATCTGTCGTCCTGCTGTAATCACATCCCAGGTATATCTACAAGGAGCTAGTAAGTGACGAGCTCTCTGAATGAGAGCTTCAGAGGAGGCGGCAGGCAGCGCAACCACACTGCAGCTGTCATTCCCACATGTGCAAGGGCTTGCTCCCAGGTCTCTTAAAATTAATGGAAAAGATTGCACCCTCATTTACTTGGTGCAGAAGGGAAGTTTGAGACAGAGAAGTGAAGTGGTTGTACACCAAGCTGAGCTGAGGTGAAGATGGAGGGAAAGTAGCCAATTATTTGCTATCCTGTTGATATGAGGGATGATCGTACATTACATGCAGTTCACTGCTTGCATTGAGGCTTCATTTAAGGTAATTAGTTTCTTATTATAAAGCAGGATTCAGATATTACTGAGAAAAGCCTCCTCACTGAGCTTTCAGTGAGGGAATGAATCCCTAAATCTAAGCGTAGTTCATGCTGAACCCATGCTTAAATCTTTCAGGGTACTTCAGCCATTCACTGAGTCTTCACAAAGGAGAACTGCAGGCCACGAGCAGTGCTTCTCAGCATCAAGTTCGCTTTTCTGTCAGGGAATTGGACTTTCCCAGGCCCCAAGACTATTCAATCAGTAGTGCCCTGTCAGCAGCATGCAGACTGGAGGAGCAGCGCCCTGGGAAGTTTTTGTCCACCTGCATCCCTGTGCTGCTGCAGCACACTACAACCATCTCCTGAGATGGAGAAGTTCAGTAGAACTGTTTGAAATCATGGCCAATATTGCTAAGTAAATATAATAGCAGCTTTCACAGGCTACGGGCACCTTCCAATACAGCGGACTTCTCAACCCAGCTGGGGTTTCTGGTGAAAGGCCCCTGGCTTTCATCAAGGCAGGATTTCATCAGGTTAATTGCACAAAAGCAGGTATCTAGTGAAAAGACCAGAATCTGAAGCGTGCTGCTGCATGTACAGCTCTCCCAGTACAGCACCAGCATGGCAGGGCAATGGAACACCTCCCAGCGACGGTGACCATGCCTTGCACAAACACACAGCCATTCTCCAGGAGGTAGCTATCCTGCATACAGCCTGCACAAAGTTCAGAGGGATAGGAATTTATCTGAGTGGAGTGGACCTTTCCTATATTTGCTCTGATGCCCTCATGCTCTTACATTGCGTGGCTGGGAAGGAGCTCAATGTGCACTTGAGCGCTTCACTGAAGTGCAGGGAGATTTCACCTTTGATTTCAATGACATCATGAAGTGGTTAGCTGTGCTGTGTCTGTGCTCATCAGAGAAACGCGCTTTCGTATGGATGAAGATACATAACAGGGATTCCTCTTAGCCAAGAGCATACACGCTGCTTGGGTTTTCAGTGAGCACTTTGCAGAGCTGGGAATAGCTGCTGCACTATCTCCCACTCTAGCAGATGGATTAGATTTGTTTCCTAAAGTTAACACATAATCTTAAGAGGTTTTCAGGCATGCACGTGTGTCTACCCTATCTCTATGATGTGTCAACCCAGTGGTTTAAATCTTTACTTTTGAGAGGTATATGATTACAGAATTGTCATTAAGAGAGACCCTCATTGTACACCAGGTCAAGCAATGGCTGATAAACTTCTTGTCTGGACATCAAAGAATCCACAAGGGCAAACAGTGCTGGAGAACATGTTTCAGACATGTCCCTACTCAGAGGGGGTCTGGTTTAGCTTCTGCTGTCTCTGGTTAGTGCTCTAGGTACATGAGGTGTTCCAGACTATTTCCTCCCTCTCTCTGGGCAACCCTTCTGAATTTGAGACGATAATGTGAAATTGATAAATTCAAATGATCTTAAGCCCTAGCTTTGTGTGTGTGTGTGTTTTGCTCTGTCAGAAGAGCTTTCTGCATACCCCACTACTGATGGAAATACACCTGAAGACAACCTTTAGGTTCCCCATTAAGCAACAGCAATGTATGTACTCAGGTGGAGACAACTCCCAAATGCCTTAGTCTTCCCTCGCTTCGGTTGTGAAACAGGAGCCTCGATCCCTTCCAAAAACTGACAAACAGCACCAGTCCAAAGAGCACAGCATCACATATTTACCTACGTCACCCAGTGCACGTGACAGTGAGCAGGGCTCAAGGGTCAGACTCCTGAGGGACTTCGTGGCACTCAGATAGCCACAGGGGAGCCAGACTAGGCTATTTGCTTTCCTTGAGTTCTTTATAAAAGGGAAAGCTCATGCTCAGCCATGGCTTTGGAGGTTCCCACTTTATGGTGATTCAGTTTGGCACCCTCTCAGCCCTGTAAGAGACAGGTAGACTGCCTTTCACTGACTTTGTGACTGGGAAGCGACAAAACAGGAGTTCTCCAGAAGGTCTGTTGGACAAGTTATGTGCTTTAGACCCTGGTACTGCTTTGGAAATAAAGTGAGAGATGAAGCTTTGGACCAGGTTTATCAGTGACACGAGAGCTACTTCAACCAGTTACTTTGCTGCTGCTTGGCTTAACAGTGTACTTTTCAAATGGCAGCTCTGAAAGATAGGGGAGGGCACCCTGGGGCCCAATAATTTGGCTGGTGTCCAGTGACTTCAGGATATTGTCTGTTTACATCTGCTGGTGGGGGGACAGGCCATGAAGAGACTGCTAATACCAGAAATGCAGAATATAGAAACTCTATGCATCTGCCTTCTGTGGTCTGAATGCTGAGAAGAAATGTGGTTGTTTTCTTTGCTTGCTCTCTGAATCAGTGCATTTGCTCCATTTTACTTTTCTGATCTCTTAAATGATCAGAATAGGCACTCTTAAAGCCATAAAAAGCAAGTCCCCACTTTGCCATGCTGTTGTCATCTCTAGCATTTGTTGCTATCTACTTATTAAGGTACATCCTCTTAATAAAAACATCCAAGAAATCAGCTTTTGTTCGCTGATTATACATTCAGGTATTCCAGATTTATAGCGCTCATTTACCATAATTGAAGCCTATGATGAGTACAAATTTTCTGCTAAAGAAAAGGAGAAAATAGCGAAATGGTATGGGGCAGCGCTCATGTAGAGATAAAGCAATGATTGTGTCATTTGTTTTGGAGGGTAGATTTGCTATTAAGCTGAAGTCTAAAGTAAGGTACATTGATTTACAGGAAATTGCTCAGTTACACACATATTAGACATTTACAAACCCTGCTTCAGAAGCCCCTGAATACTGATAAGCCTTTGTGATTTTGGCCAAGTATGTCATCAATAACATCACTGTCTGTTTATAAACTTCTCTTTTTTTCTTCTTCTTCTCATTCAGGTAGTCAAAGTTCAGGAAAATATTTGGTTTCGGTCTCTGCAAATGGGTACCTTGAAATTCAGTGACATTGCCCTCTTCAAAGGGAACCAAAGGAACCCACTCCTATTTCCTCGAAGAGTCTCAGGAAAACAGGAGTGCCAAGGTGACTTTCCAGAGAAGTGGCACCCTTTTTGTTTTTGTCATTTAATGCAAAAAAAAAAAATATCTATATAATTGTTTCCCCTTTTTGTCTCCTTGCATTTTGAGAGCTTTGAAAAATGCCTTCTTGAGCTCCTGGATTACTTGTGGAAAGGTTATATAAATATATATATATGACTTGAAAGAATGCATTAACAAATAAACACCTTCCTATACTTCCTATAATTAAGACAGAAAAGCTGAACCTGGCCAGCCCCCATCTAGTAGCTGGCACTGGACTTTTCTCCTGAAAGGTTCTGGCCCCATCTGAAGGTCCTGATTTAGCAAATCCCTTAAGCACATGCTGCTGTCAGAGGATGTGCTCACGAGTTGCTGAGGTGCAACCCTGCATTTCGCTCATCCTCCTGTGTGTAACACTGCAGGAAACGTCCTTTGTGCGCCTTGTGAGCTGGGTGAGAAAGCTTCAGCAAGCAGGTGGTGTCCCCTATTACATTTCAACACGGAGAATACATGATAATAGAACTTGGCACCGAGGCAAAACCCAAGTAAATATCATGTGGTGCATCTATCTGCTACTCTAAAGCAAACATTAGGAAATGAATAAATTAAATTATTACGTACAAGAGAGCAGAGCACAAGCCACCATGAGATGGGGCTTCCTCTGAGGTGTTTCCTTAGGAGCTGGACACCCTCGGTTCCTCCCTCAGCCAGGCAGTGTCCCAGAAACACCCATTTTCTCCTTGACTGTGAAAGCACCGGGGAGAGATGGCACAGGACTGACTTTTCACAGGAGGACAGGGTGCTAAGTAATTTGTTCTGCTGTGTTTCCACACCTCATTCCCACCCTGCTGTACTGTGCTCCTAACCTCTGGTGGGGCAAATCAGCTCCTCTTTTCCCCCATCCCTCTTGTGCCACCCTTGTCCCATTTGGCTGACACGAGCAGCAGTGATGGGAACCAGCAACACTTCTGCTTTGCCTGAGGATAGGTTTTGTGCCAGCTAATGCTCTAGAGACATGTCTTCTCAGTGCTGTGGCTACATTGGAATGTCTCATGGCACTTGGGATCTCATCCTGCTGTGGACTGAAATGTCAGGCTGGGATCAACATGGGGCTTCATGAGTACCTGAGCCACCAACTGAAAAAAAAACCCAACAACCCCCCCCCAAAGCTACTGTGTTTGCCCAGAAGCACTGCCATTGCTGGGTGGCGTTACTCTGGAGAAGTTACTCTGCTGTTTTTTCACTGAAAACCCCTAGATGGAAGAAAACTCCTAGATGGAAGAAAAACTTCAAAATGAAAAAGACACATGATAGTTTCTCAAAATGGTCCTCCAGGGTGCCTGGGGTAACCCTCTGAGGATGTCTCTTCCGAATACACATAAGTGACAAGCTGGGTTTCCCTCTGCCTGAAGCATATACCTAAAGGTTCTTACCTTACGTCATATAATTGTGCATATTCTTATTACTCATATTGTCCTGATGGAATGGCATGAGTTATTTCCTCCTTACTGCCCAAAAGTTGGTAGGAGATGAAAGACAAGGTAAGGGAAGATTCACCGGTTCTTAGTTTACATTCCTATCAATCAATCAATCAGCAGCAATCCCTTCCGGATAATGACAGAAAAATGTGGCTGTGTGGATCAGCCACTGCTCATCAGCCACCTCTATGAGAACCTGCTGGGACCAAGTTTGAAATCAGTGTATTGAAATACAGCATGCTGGCTGAGCTAATGAGCTGTAAGAGCAAAGAAGGGGGAAAGGAGGGGGAAAGGAGAGGGAAAGGGAGAAGGGGGTGGGGTGGGGGGAAGCAAAGAGAAGTTTGAAGATCCAATTCCTGCTTGAGCTTCACTGGGAGGTGGGTGCTCACCAAGTGGTATCTACAGCATCCCAGCTCCAGAGCCATAAACAGTGGGAACAGGAGCAACAGCAGAGCAGCTTTGCAAGTAGAGCAATGCTGAGGAAGGAGGGAAAGCATTTGTGCTGTCGGCTGTAGCCACAGCGTGCCCTCTAAAGGAGGTCTGCCTTTCCTCACTGCCTTTCCAGACCTCTTCAGATTATCACTTGGGTTCCCGGTGTCCCAGCAAAGCTCCACACCTAAAGCAGATGTGAATATGTGTGTGTGTGTGTATGTATATACCCCACAGGATGAATCTGAATGGACAGTTGTGATGCAGCTTTTGACAAGCAGCTTTGAACCCAGTCACACCTCTCTCACCAGCAGATCATTTTTACCCTGTTCAATGTCTGCACAATGTGCACGTGGCATCCCGGTAGCAACTGTCCCTTGTAAAATGATGACAGCTCCTGAGGAGACACAGGGGCATCCCCGGGGTGCAAGCCCTGCTTGCCGTCCATGGCTCGATTTTTTACATAAGGGGTACCTGGTTTTGGAAATCATGCCCCCCATTTTGCAGGCAGCACAGGAGGAACAGGGAGTTTGTTGCTTTCTCGGCTTCACAACAAAGCTATCCAGTTCTAAAATTATCAAAGTGAAATGGAGGCTTATGAAACGTGTGTGTGGGTGTTAATGGAGACAGAACCGCTCTTATAACTGCCTTAAAAGCTATTTCATAAAATAGTTTCATTGTCAGGGACTTTAAACACACACGATTAATATCTTAACTGACTGTGCCTCATTTTGCATCATCTCAAAGGAGGAATTTATAAGATGATACACACTATTTATTCTTTATAATGCTTGCATCTGTAACTGGCATGCTTTGGGGGAGCTTTACCATCATCGCTAGTTATAGAAACATATTAACTTGTCATAAACAACTAGAAGTAAATTAATCAGATTCACAAATGTGTTAAGGAGTTAGCTACTATATATAAACTGCCAAAAGCAACCTGAAATCTATATGAAGTGAGGTAAATATTGCTTAGAGATATTAAACAACACATGTAAAAATCAGCCTAATTTCAGGAATCCTTGAAGCTACCAATGCTGTTTTGACCTGTAACATAAGGTTGGATGTTTGATAGAAATGCTTTTACGAAAAATGTTTAGATGTTTAAAAATGTTATAAATATTTTAAGTATATTCTATTTCTTGAAATTTAATTTTAACATTTGAGATGGTATTATCGGAACATCTATCCACTTTATTGAGGTAGCCTCAATGTGTTAAGGAGAAAAAAAAATGCTGATTATAGGATGCCTTAAAACATGCTTGTTTTCAGAAAGGTTTCATGCCTGAATTTTCTGTGCACATCGGTGTAGTCATAGGAATCCCTCTGCTTCTCCAAACGTAACACATTCTCAGCGTGTGGGATGCTTTAGGAGAAGGATACGTTTTCTGTGAGTGGACAGGGAAAGCTGTCAGCTTCCTTAGTCTTGTAAATCAAAGACAGGACGGAGATATGTTTGTTCCCTGTGAATATGTCAAAGTACCAAAGAGCTCTTTCATCTTGTGGAAAAATATTGGCATAGAAAGAAATATAAGTATGTTAAAAGTCAAGGATTGACAGGTCTATGCAGCCCAGAGATCCTGTTTCTGATGTTGTGATACTTAGGGAGGAGTATAAAAATGTATCCTCTTTAAGCTATCCATCCCAAACAACCATCACACATTTTGAAATATTACAGGAACCAGGATGGATATCACAAAGCTCTGAGAGGGGAATCTGATGTTAAAATTTTCATGGAAAGGAAAGGTAAACCATCCTTGTCTTCAAAGATCACTCTGGCACCAGACACATCTCTTCTTGGCAGTGGTTCTCCGGAGCCTTGGAGGGTCTGAAAGATCTGGGCTGTCATGCAGAGAACACATCAAGATTCCTGACATTGGGAGGAGAATAAAAAGGAAGGAAGGTGTGCTCCACAGCAGGACAGATGCACACCCAGTGTTTCCTTTAGCTAGATGTCCCCAGTACGCTGTGCGACATCTGGGGACACTGGATTACCCTTTGAAGGCTCTCTCTGGTCCCTAACACTAGACCAAGACACTGACTCCATCCCACTAAGGAGGCAAGGCACCAGCTTACAGACTGTTGCAATGTATATGCTGGGCAGATGAAATTAACTGTCTTCGGGGTTGTGGATGAAACCAAACAAGCCTGTTGTGGCCGACAGCATGTGTGTCACCAATGGCCTCCAAAAAACACTTGGATACCTTGCTGGCTATGACTGTATAAACCTTGAGAAGAATACTGGAGAGGAGATCTACTGGGAAAACCTGTACCAGCAGAATACGTGCCCTTGCTGGGGACACATCTCCTTACTTCCATGCCTTAGTATCCTTTCTTGCTTTGACTCATCCCTCCATGAAGCTGTCTCCCACTCCATCGCTGCTGCCTTCTGTCCTCTTGCAGAACAGCCTCCAAACCAATGTGTCCTACTTCAGTTCAGACACCACAGGAGGCAGCTGGTTCACAACTGCAGGTGCACAGCCCATGGAAGGGAGACACACCTACAGAGGGGCATTGTGATGGAGTTTCTTTTCTTCCTCGACTGTAGGGTACATACACCCTGAATTTCCATGCAGTTCCTGGGGTACTAACTGTAACAAGGATGACTCATGCAGTGCAAAAGAAAAGGCCCTATCAGGGATCAGTTATCTGTTACACTGGTGACATCTTTTATAGTTGAAATACAGCTTATGGTCAAATCTGCTCTCCAGCATGGCTTGCCAAGGGCCTGTTTAGAGCTCATGTTGGCCACACCACCTCACCCCCACTTCTCACTGTCTGTAAGAGCTTAGGTCCACTAAACACTTTGTTTTGCCCAGCAGATCTCTTCCAGATCCCCATAAATGAACACCATTGCACTAACCAGGAACAATTTCAAAGTGAAGAATTGTCACACTAAAATTGTCTCACGTCTGAGATACTCTCCCTTTCCATACCTTCATGGTTTGTTGTATCAAAGTGCATTAGCAAAGTAGCTTTTGGGTGAAGTACCACAGCCCTTCGTGCCCACAGCTCTCAAACAGGGAGGGATTTAAATACGCTGATTACAGCCAAAACATCGTAGTAAGAGAGCGAAGAAGTAGTGAATTGTTCACATTTCATAGCTATGTCTTCCAGACATAATTTGTCTTCCTTCAAATTTTTTGTCTTTCACCTCTGGGTTTGTATGTGTTGGTGTTGCTTAAACCATGCTTTGAACTCTCAGGGTTTCTTTTCCTCTATGGACTGCACTATTCCTTCACTCTTCTTGTCCGGGTGATTCTTCTGCTCATACACACAGATTCAGGAATCCTAGCTGTTATTGAAGGCCAGGGCAAGAGACTTAAAAGTTAAGCAAAACAATTGGCACACTAATGGATATTTGAGGTTAGACACTCCAATAGTGGCAATAGCCACCCTGGTCTAAAAATACCTTGTAAGATTACATTAAACTCAAGGACCCCATGTGAGAGCTATTTTCATGTGAAAACAATGTCTGTGACTTTCAAGGCAAGCGTATTTGTTGTTTTGCAAAAGCCTTCATCTGGAGAACTTTTCTATCTTCTCCTGTTGTCTCCAGCTCACAACCCCCATCATGTTTTCGTTCTTTCCACGGTTTAATGTTTATCTTCCTTTGCAAAAATACAAGTCAGATGGGAAAGTGTCTTTTCTGGGCATTCCCACAGCACGTATCTGCGGTTTTTTGAGCGGTGTCTCAGTAGCACAGTGTTCCTCAGATAATCTGAAATCACAGAGGCCATGCAGGTAGCAAGCCCGGTGCTATGCACAACTGTAACTGACTATGCCAAGCAAGCACCAGCAGCCCAGAAACAAAACAAACTGTCTGAAAGTGCAAAGGTTGGCTGGCAAACTTACTCCAGCAAATATATGTAGTCCTGGCTCCTATAAACCGCAGGTTAAAGGGCAATGACATCCTGGGGTTGTGATTTCTTTCTCTGTTGTCCAAGCACAGTGTGTTTAAGGCTGTATTTTATAGTACTATATGGACGAGTAGCAGAGAGTGACATCAGTTTCCAAGAAAACCTTTAATCTGAAGAAACTTCAAAAGTTTCAGAAAACCTTGATCTAATCTGACAAATTGTAGCACCTCCAGAGGATTGATTCAACTTGAAGCATTCATCTTTCTTCTCTTTTTTTTTAAATCTATCCTCACTCATGATTTGAAGAGGTGATAAAAGTGTCCCCCCTGTTGCTGAAGTAAAAGGTAACCAGTTTCTCCAGCGCTGATGTTCTGACAGCTCAAATCCAAAGCAACCAGGATTTGAGTTGGTTTTTGTTTGCTTCTGGGTTTCCCTCACCCCCCAACACCCCCNAGAGCTGGAACTGCATTTAAAAACACACCACCAGCTTTAGACCACAGAAGAGCTAAAGAGGGGGTCAGTGGTGAGGGGACCATTTGCCGGGACGAGTCCAGCTCTTGGTATGCCTGAAGAATCACAGGTAGATGGAAGGTTTCTATGGGATAGAAAGATGTTAACACAAGCGTCTGTGGGAAAGCAGGAGTCAAGTGTCCTGTTTTTACAACCTCTGGCTTGTATCCAGACTTCAACCTCCCTATTCCCTCCCGATTCACCGTGCAGCAGTCAGCAAGGTTCGGTTCTGGCTGAGCCTTGGATGGCTTCTTGGACAACTTAATTCGGCACTGCTGATGCCAGCAAAGATCCCTGCCTCAAGGTTTCAAACTAGAACCACTCTTTCCTGGTGTCTCTTCCTTGATAAATTAGAGCTAAGCAAACAGCCGCCAAAACAGATTTAAAGAAGCACCAATATAAACAGGAACGTTTTGCTGCTGTTTTCACTTGGCAGGACCAAACACAGCTGCCTGCTGAACTGGGTAAATAGACAACAGGGCAGTATTACACTTCACCTCTTTATCAGGGTTCAAGGCAAACCTTTCCCTTCTTTTTTCCTATTTTGTGCATATTTTGGAGTTGTTTTTAGAAAGGTGGTTGTTGGGGTTTCTTTTAAAGCTTCAGTCTGGGTTTCTGGAAAATGAACTGGCTGAATCTGATTGTGAAATTATTCCCTATCAAAAGGTAAATGCAGATCATGCAGAAATGCTGACAATAGAAAGAGCATTAAAAAAATATATTATTCTTTGGTTACCAATGTTATGCTGGTATGTTTTGATCTTCTCTGTGTTATGAATATACAGAAATTGCAAATCTGCCATCCTGGACCAGACCTAAAGCTGAGCCAATTCCACTCCTGCTTGCAGTGGTTTGGGAGAAGGGCCAAGAAGGCAGCATGATTTCACAAAGGGGACTCTACCTTCACATAAGGTCCCCAGCCCCAGTATAGCGAGGAGGCTGTCTAGCCATGAAGTATACCAAGTATCGCACAACATGTTTTAACCATGAAAAATCTGACTTTCTTGTTCAATTTATACATATCCAATGGTGCTTCAAAACTTGCCAAGATACTGGGACAGGCCACCTCTGTGTTTCTGATTTCCATGGCTTAATCACACACAACATGAAAATGCTTTTCCTCGGTCATGATTTTCCCACCCTTTAATATCAATAGAAATATTTACTGCATTCCCATTATCTTAAATGTCTGAAGTGTGGGAGACAAAGGGAAATGGACAGCCTCTTCTCAGTGGGGACAGGACAAGGGGCAATGGCTGCAAGTTGGCGCACAGGAAGTTCCACACCAACATGCGGAAGAACTTTTACACAGTGAGGGTGACAGAGCCCTGGGACAGGCTGCCCAGGGAGGGGGTGGAGTCTCCTTCTCTGGAGATATTCAAGACTCATCTAGACACCTCCCTGTGCGACATGTCCTAGGGAACCTGCTTTGGCAGGGGAGTTGGACTCAATGATCTCTGGAGGTCTCTTCCAACCCCTAGAATTCCGTGAATCTGTGAATATTCTGTGAATATTCTACACTACAGCATGTCCATTCAAAGGATAAGAGATTTTATATTAGTATTACACGCTCAATTAAGATCATGTTTCTCAGGTACTGGGTATGAAGGGATCACAGTTTGAGCAGACAAGACAAAGGAAGAAGACCAAGGGAAACAGATACTATTTAATAGAATCACAGCATGAATTCAGCCTCTCGAGGCATGTCAGATGCTCCATACAGAAAGGCTGGGTAAAACCAGGACCTGGCTTCAATCACCAATTATCCTTTTGTGTGCAACAGGTTTTCCCTTTAACACACAGCAACTCTATTTGTTAATGGTTTCCTTAGGAATACCCTATCTATTTCCTTTATGGATTATTTTTATTATCATTGCAAGCCAGAGTGAGTTGTAATGGGGCAAAATGATAAATCAGTTGTTTCTCTCCTGAATTTTTTATCTAACAAGATACTGCAGAGTGGAAGGAGTCACATTTGCTCTCATCACCCACTGGAGTGAAGCTCCAGCCTCTGACCATAAAATCTCTCTGCCTTCTGTCACTGGGGGTTTGGCATCTTTTTCTTATCCCAACTCTCTGAAATAGCACAGCTACAAGCTGGGTGGAGAAGGGATTGAGAGCAGCCCTGAGGAGAAGGACTTCATGGTGTTGGTGGACAAGAAGCTCAACATGACCCGGCAATGTGTGCTTACAGCCCAGAAAGCCAAAGTCCTGGGCTGCATCAAAAGAGGCGTCACCAGCGGATGAAGGGAGGTGATTCTGCTAGTCTACTCTACTTTACTCTACCTTACTCTACTCTCTTCATGAGGAGTTTGTCTCATTTGCTTCTTCCCTTTGATATTTCAATTGCCGTTCTCTATATGTTTTCTTTATTATTCTTTTATATACTTCTTCAGATGCAGAGACCAGAGATGCACACAGTACTGAACATCTGTGGGTGCCCCAAGGTTTTACAGCATGGATATTTCCACTGGTATGACATGCAGTGTATACCAAAAAAACCCAAATGTATACTAAACCAAACTAAGATAGAGGATGCAACCAGTACAGACAGGCTGGGAAGAACATCAGACATCCCAAAATGTGCATAGGTAAAAGCAATGGTGAACAAGAAGTGAGATAGGAACTGAAAAATCAAGTTACAACCTAATGAGAGCAGGAAGAATGTGATGCCTGAAGTAATTAGAGGTTTGATATTGAGACCTTAAAGAAGAGAAGGCTGTACTACTTGGTGAAGATGCAGTACAGCATGGTAAACAAATCACAGGCAGCGCCCCTGGGCAAGGAACTAAGAGATGGAAAACAGGAGAAAGGGCTTGAGCAACTGCTGGGTGCAGAAAGACAGGGAAAATAATTCAAAATTTTCTCTCCTAGGGTTCATGGCTGTTAAAACAAAACAGGAGAGGGTTCAACAACAAAGAAATCCTCAGGTATAGAGAATGCAACTATAATGATCTGCAAAGTAAAGAACTTGGAGGAAAATTCATCTTGAACCTAATTTTTCACAGTGAAAAGAAAGTGATTGAAAGTAGCAGCAGCAAGCAGCAAAGCTACTCAAATTCAGATTACCACAAGGTAAAATCCCAGTGCAAATGTCTGTGATTTTATGAAGGCAATCTAATTAGTCACAAGTGACTAAGACTAAGGATTAAAATCAACTGCTATGGGAGAAGGCTAAAAGATATGATCTCCAGTTCACAACAGAAGGCAGCGCTCCTGGAAAAGAGCACAAAGACAATGAGGCTTTACAAGGGAAGTGAGGTTTGAGAGGGGAAACTGCATCAGTGACAAAAAAAGGGAACTGAAATGACAAGATAGTCAGGTAAATCTGATATAGAAAAGATAAGGCCAGAAGAAGTTAAGAAAAGAGAAAAAGGGCATTTTAACATAGAAAAATCTCCAGTCATTAGGTAACAGATCTTAAGGACTGACAAGGACAACAAAGGTGAAGGTAAATATCTCTTCAATACGCCCTATCTGTACTGTGCACGACCAGCTTAACAACGCCCTTGTAGGGTGGATCTGCACTATGTGGGTCTGGAGAAAGCCAACTCTTCCTGTAATGTACATAAAGCAATTCTTTAGATGTTAGGCACAGCTCTCAGTGAAAGCCTTCAGCTGGCTCTGTGGAAAAGGGAGAAATAGACTCTTTCAATAAGTATGAATGGCAGAAAGAAAAAAAACAAAACAAAAAAAGAGCAAAGACTGAAAGTTGCATTTGCCTCAGGTGGATGCTTAGGTAGGGCCAAAGCTGTGCCGCTGTTGTTGATTTTACCTCTGGAGTTATGGTCCACAAAAGGCCCAGGACCAGGCTTTAGACCTGAGGTACCTTGCGTATAATTTGATGCTAGGCTGTGGGGTTTCTTTCTGACGTGGCAATTAACTATACAACTGTTCTTACTGCCTTACTACCTCGTAGTCTTTGCAGAATGTCATTTCAGATGAGGGTAGTGATCTGGCATCCATCTATGTCACCGCTGGAGTGGCAGGGTAAGGAGGGCAGATAAGCAGATTTACTCTCCTGCGGCAAGCGGATGCCGGGGGATGCACAAGGAGGGCTAAGCAGAGCCTCCTCCTTGCACTCCTTCTGCAGGCTGCGGCCAGATAAGGGCACAGACTGAGCAGAAAGATTCAGATCAGACCAACAACACCAGTGTAATAAAACATCTGTGTATTCAGTGCTGTGGTTTCAGATGGGAAAACAGTGGAGAGGCCCCTTCCTCACACACACACACACATACACGTACGTTCAGCCTCCTCTCACCCAGAGCTGGGGCAAGCAGCTATTCTTGACTCCGTTCAAGCTGTTCAGGACACCCAGAGCTGGGGAACCGGAGCACAGAGATTAAGCACCTTCCCCTCCAGTGGTGACAACTGGGAAAGAAACCCAGATTTCCTGCTTCACTGGTTTGGGCTTTAACCGCAAACTTTCCCACAGCAGGGTCTGCAAAACTCTCCTCTGCTTATCCCCCTGCCTCAAGCGGACTGCTCCTCATCATTAGAAACCAACTGCTGAGAGGACGCGGGGAGGAGACACGCTGGGGCTCAGACATGGCATCTAGTCCACTTGCTCCCCTCCTCTTCTCACGGAGCTCACTAACTTCAGGTGCTGGTGCCCACGGGTCTCGCTGGCACCATGCATCCCTACAACCTTTCCCAAGCATCCCCCGAGGCTCTCCAAATCCCCCTTCCCCCGCCCCCTCCAATCCTGCACAGGGGCAGGCACAGACCCCATAAATCTTCACCGTCTGCGGGCTGCATCATGCATCCCGTTGCACTGCAGCAGCTGCCTGGTTCTGAGGCTTAAGCAAAGGTGAACGGAACTCTGGGGTTGTGTAAATGAATGCTTGAGTCCTGGGGTTCTTTGCTTGTGCCTGGCATGTAAACACCTGTAATACAGGGTATTGATGTTTATAGCTTCTGGAATAGATGGGTCTGTCTGAAGTGACATTACCTGAAACCTGACAAGCCTTTATTCTTGCATGTCAGGGTCTGGTTTTAATACCTGGCGTGATCCATCCCTCAAGAATGATCACTAGCTCCCTGTTAATGTCTCCTCTGTTTCACTGCTCAGANGTGGAAGAAACAGCCTCCTGCTATCTGCAGAAACACCCTTCCCCTCCGCCCTGCGCCCCGGCAGCCTTGGCATGGTCCCTGTCCTCATCGCCCGGGACATGCAACGGCCTCCTTTATCTGCACTTGCCAGCCCTTCCTCTGTCTTTTCACTCTGCCATCAAGGTCTAGAGCAGCTTCCGGTAATATTTTCTGTGCTGCTTGTATCTTAACTTCTGCCTCAAGTAATCTCTGCCTCTGGTGAGCATTTTCCACGTACATCTTTCTGCAGACCATATATCTTCCTGTGCTCCCAGCCCTAATGCTTCCTCTGATCCTACTGCATCTCTTCTCTACCGACTTGTGATTTTAGGGTTTCCTATTCCCAGGAGCCAGGATCTTTGGGCAATCTAATACAAACTGCCAAACCAATTTGCTTTTTGACCTTTTGATTAAAGTATGTGAGCTAACTCTTGCTCTCTTAAAACTATACATTGCACAGCTTGCTGCCTCCTGCTTTTCCCCCCCTTCATCAAAAGCCTGCTTTTAATCGTTGCTGCAGTTAAGTCTTTTCACAAGTAATAGGTGATGCATTTAGCAGCTTCACTATTAAATAACAATATATGTAAGCCTAAAAGATGTTCCGAATGTTCTGTATATATATTAAGTCTTGAAACTAGAAAGAACAGCATAATATAATATAATATGGATCTAAATTGATATCGCTCTATGTACTTTTATGTGCTTGGGAGAAATCAGGACATTTAGAGAAGACCATGCTTTAAAGATATGCACCATTAAAATGTAGGTTTCAGAAAACAGATACACAGAAAAGAACCACAACTGAGGATTTCCATGTTCAGCGTTCCTTTGTTTAACAGCCAGCAGCACTGATGGCCAGGTTAATACAATTTCTTGTGAAATCCACCTCTTTTTTCCTTTTAGGAGGGGATAAAAAAATATAATGCAATAACTAGATTATTTTTATTGTGGTTAAGAAGAGATTCTTTAAAAGTGTAAGTAAGTACTGGCCAATCTACATGTATAAAATTTTGCTCTTATCTTCAACATGCCTAGATGCAGAAAGAATAAATTTCTACTGGTTTGTTAAAATCTCAGTCTGCCAGTGGCCTTCTCCATGGAGAGAGCTGTATTGGGAGTTTTCTTCCTATCACATTAGATTCAGTCCTTGACCAGAAGAATGTTATTTCTCCATCTTCAGCTGCAGCCAGAAATAACTTAGATGTGATGAGATACTCTTGGAGTTTATTCCAAGACTGTGTGCCTGCTGGGAGACCGAACTTCAGATGGGCTGCAGCCTTACCTATCCCTGGGCAGTAAGGTTCATGAGAACATACGCATGCAAACGCTCTCCTACTTAATTTGCAATGTATATGTGCAGTAGGATTACTCCTGTGCTGAAATGTGGGCCTAAGTTTCTACAGCATCAGGAACTTACTAAGAAAGTAAATTTTTAAAAGATCAGGCACTCCCACCCTTCAGCCTCTGCCATCCCACCCAAATCAGTCACCTGTAGCAGAGCTCTGAGATGACACTGATTTCCACTCAGGCAACACTTTTAGCAACTTTTAAAGACCAGGAACATCATGACTTCAGAAAATGCACCCAGGGTAAGTATATTTGGGAAGTTAGTTAACAAACTTCTGTTTCTGTATCTGAGGACACAAACCACACATTTTTAACCAACTGCATTTCTGGATCCAGAAAATCAGTAAAATCAATCTCAGCAATACCAGTGTGAGTCTGTTCTTATTTCCCAGCAACGCAGACGTACCTGTTGAGAAAAATAGGACCTCAGGGGATGGGAGAAATGACACCAACTAAATCCATGTCAAGCCATCTCTACTCAAGACTTTGGGATTTGCACTGATTGTCATGCTCTGCAGAGGTGACAATGGTTACTAGAGGGTCTCAGCCTCATTTTTTTCCTGTACATAATCACAATGCTGCAGCTGCAGTCACTGTAAGTGCCTGAGCTTCTCATGGGGGACCTGTTGAAGGAGGAGTGCGAAGCAGCAGGCTGCTTGGAAGCAGGGCTCCAACACTGGGACTCGGAGAGCTACACTTTCTGTCCAGGAAAATGCAGACCAGAGTGGGTGCATGTATCTGGCTGTTTGTGTCCATTGAGTTGTTTTATTTCTGTCATGACTGTGGCTTTTAAGGGTAAGTTAGACCATCCTGGGATCTTTAGTTACTTAAAGTTATGCTAGCCGAAGCAAACTCAGTTGCCAAAGCAAACTCAGTTTCCAGGTGGTTTTGCATAGAGACAAACTTGTTCAGTTTGCCTTACTCAGATTCTTCATTTTCTTAACTGGGAGAACAAAGCAGGACCAAGGACTCAGACAAACCCATTGCAGATGGCTGTTTGGAACTGGTCTCCGCTGTATTACCTACGGTGAGACACAGGAACTTTTACAGGACAACTAATCTCTTCTGAAGCATTATTTTCTACCTGATCAGAAGGCATCACTCTGAGCACCCAGTCCTGTGCTGCTGTACTGGGAGCTATGCCCTCAACAAAAGCTGTCTCTGGGTCTCAGGCAACTGTTGGACTAAAATTAAGTACAAGTTCACATTCCCATGAAGTCAGTTGGTCTTGATCATGTGATGAAGAGCTTTGCAGAGTTGATGCCAGAGTTCGATAATGTGGCGGGTGGTTGGAAGGAAAGTGGTAACTGCAAAGACCTGCAATGCAGAGTCAGAAAGAAATGAGGCGCTTTCCATATACAGAACACAGAATCACACCAAACCGTAGGGGTTGGAAGGGACCTTTGGAGATCATCGAGTCCAACTCCCCTGACAGAACAGGATCACCTTGAACAGGCTGCACAGGATTGTATCCAGGCAGGTTGTGAATAACACCAGAGGAGACACCACAGCCTCTCTGGGCAGCCTGTCCCAGTGCTCCGTCACCCTCGGAGGGAAGAAGGTTTTCCTCATATTGAGATGGAACTTCCTGTGTTCCACATTGTGCCCATTGACCTGAGCACCTTTGAGAAAATTCTGGCCCCATCTTCTAGACACCTTTATAAGCATTGATGAGATCCCTTCTCAGTCAGACTTTCTCCAGGCTAACAAGACCCAGCTCTCTCAGCCTTTCCTCATATGAGAGATGCTCCAGTCCCCTCATCATCTTTGTAGAATGTTTTGTAGCACATAACACCCTTGTATTCTCCACATAACACCCTTATATTATTTCTCCCTCTATTTAACTTAGGAATCTGCCTGACAGATGAAATTTTGATTTTCAGCCATTTCACTTGTGGTCTCCCTGGCTGTTTTCTCTCCTAAAGTTAGCCTGAGTAAATATTCGACTTTGTTCGCTAAGCCACTGCATACCGTTGTGTAACCTAATAAACCCTTTTATTTCATTAGCACCAGTTTATCCAATGTTCCGGACTAATTGAGAGTGGATTTCCAAGAAGAAAAAGGAAGAACATGTTCACAACCACAGACACCTCCTCACCTGTTTACGAAAGACAACGTGGATTCAGCAAGACAGAAAAAATACTGGCAGAGAATACTGCCTCTCACCTTTCTGCAATTTTCTCAGGCCGTATCAATTCCCTGAACTAAACCCCACAGCATTCAGTGTTTAAATAAAAATGAGGGCTGAAAAGGAAGGTCGCTGTTTTCCTCTGCGCAGCAGGGATTATTGGAGCAGATTCTGCACCTACATGTGCAGCCATCACCTCCCTCTCTGCACTCCGCTGTGGCAATGGAGGAGGCGGCTGGACACACGGGGGGAAGTGTTGACCCGCCATCTTGTTTAGAAACGCTTGCTTCAGCAGCACGTGTCATCTTTGTAAGGAAAAGGGGAGTCAGAGAGAAAAAGCAAAGCCCCGTGGAGGCAAAGAGCCTGCACCCCAAGCCTGTCTTCTTCTGCAGTCACCTTGCCCGCCCTCCCCCCCAACCCTGCAGCAGCGGTGGGGAGGTTTGGGCAGTGACCATTCTGTGCCTGGCGCAGTCGCTGCTCTCACTGTACACACTGTGGTCTCGCCTTCAGGTAGTTCAGCCCCATCACTGCTGCTCTGTGTTCTCTGCTTAGTACCCATTACACCGGAAAGCCTCGGGAATGTGATGCTTTACAATGATGCAGGAAATGTACAACTCCTTCTCCCAGGAGTTTTGTCTCTAGGTGAAGAAAGGACTTAGAATAAAAGGTTGTTCAACCTCTGGAGGTGTGAGAACTACCCAATCCAGTACAAAATCTGCTGCAGCAAAATAACCCCACCAAGACTGTCCAATCTGTGTTGAACTAAATTTGGGCTGGCAGCAGGAGCTTGTACCTTGTACTGAGCGTCTCATCATGCAATGACTACATCAATGACTCTGACATGACATTGGCAGCCAAAAAGCAGATTCACCATGTCAAGGATCCACAATGTCACCCTTCAGAGTGACAGGCCTCCAGGAGCCACCTGCTCACTCTGTCGGCTCGGTAAGATGCCAGGATCCTCTCTGTATTTGGTGTAATTCCATGCTCTGAACTACCTTCTGAACCACAGCTTTATGTTCAGGAGCTACCACGGCTGGGCTGTGCACCCAAAGCAAGTGGTTTGAAGATAGTCCGACATCTCCCCTCATCAGAAGAGCAAACACTATCTGGTAGTACTCCTCACACGGCAGTCCAATTGGCATATTTTTTTTTAAACAGTTTTCAGTACTATTTCATTCTGGATATAAAAAACAAAGCTCAGATGACTCTCCAAACTGATCTCATCTAAGTTGACTCGTTTTTATCGTTGGTGTGGTATTCCTGTGTGCTGCCAGGAGGGTGTGTGGAAGGGGATCCACAGGAATCAGTGTATGTCATAAACAAACCAAACAGTGGAAGAGTGTGTTCAAGTAGAAGTTTCCAAGTCAAAGTGCTGGCAAGCCTATCATCTCCTAGCATTTGCTTGGGATGCTGTCCTACAGGTCCCTGGGGCACATTGGGTCTTCCTTGCAGCATTAACAGGCCTGTGTAAGAAGACACATAGTCCATTCTGCTGCTGTTGTCTGGAGCACCAGACCCAAGGTACAGGTTTCTCCTTGAGGCACAGATGGGAATGGATCCTTGTGGGGATAAGTACTTGTCTTTCCCATAGTATTAAGGGATAGAGCAACAAGTCCACCTGACCCAAAAGCAGAATGGTTGGCCATGGCTGTAAGGATTGTGACGCTCAGAGTCTGGCTCAGAGTTCCACAAAGGGGTATCAGTAATGTCTAGTACACTAGACAACTCATGGAGGGTTGTAAAAGCGACTCAGCCTTGGATTGCCCTGAGGCCCCATCTCCACTAAGGCAACTCATGGGGAGCTGTGTAGATAGCTCAAACTTGAGTTGTCCTGTCAAACAAGACTGAACCGGGCAGTGCTACATAGTTCAACAAACTCAAATATGGTGTTCATCTTCATCTCCTTCTGAAGTAGGGAAGGTGAGGAAGGGCTGGAAAAGACAGATCTGTTCCACAGTCTGTCCACTGGGGCTACAGAAGCAGAAACCATGTCCAAGGCCGCCCACACCTCTGTATCCAAGAGAGTTTAAGACCTGTGAAACTTCTGGATGTGGTAATTCAGTTTTAAAAATGTTATATGTGGACAGTTTGTACAATGGAAGCTACAAAGGGAATGGTTGAATTGCTGCAACCTTGCAGGACTGACAGAGACAGTAAGGAGAAGACTTTTCTTTAAGGATTTCCCCGTAACTTTGAACTTCTGAAGCACATTTTCTGAGACACTTCTAAGGGTGAAGGACTTTTAAGAGCTTAGCCAGTCTTCTAAGGGTCATCTTCTGAAAACCATTCATAAATTCCTATTGAGAGTTCATGAAGCTGCTAGGCTACCAACAAGGACACTGAAAACACTAAGGGGAAAAAAAAAAAAGATTATAATAAAATACGTGTCCTCTTCTGGCTCTTGCCCACTTCTGACTGATCTTTCAAGGTCAACTGCAGATCCAGAGAATGAGCTCATGTCCTGCCTCTGTAGCCTGGCACCACAGCTGGGGCCTCTCACAGAGCCAAGACTCGGCACAATTTGATCCTCATGCTCTGCACCTCCAAAACCTGCCCTCGCCCAGTGAAAAGCGTGTGGCCGGCCAGCGACCAGTGCAGGACATGCCCAGGCAGCTCTGTTTTCTTCCCTTCTTGCTTTCTCCGTGTCTCCTGGAATGTGTTTGCACATGGTGGAAAAAAATGCAAGGAGCAGGGAGAAGTGGCCAGGAATGTCACCCTCCCTTGCCACCCTCCCTTGTCGGCACTTGGCTGGAGCCAGCATTATTACCCAGGGAATTTGGAGGAGCCCCTGATGCCCGTAGCAGTTGCACCACCCAGAGATCACACTGATTTTTGGGGTAACCCATTTTGAAATTAAAAAAAAAAGAAACTAGACAAAGCCAGCTAACGCAGGCTCACAGCGAGAGAGGCGAACCTTTGGTTTTGCTCAGAAAACTGGCCTGCAAGGGATACAAAATATTTCACAAACTTCTGAACCCACCTTCTCCTCCCCGGTTTCATTAGCAGGAATCTTTTATCCTGTCCTGAGCATCAGCAACAAGAGTAATTAGTTTAACAAGTACGACAAATGGTTTTATTGACAAAAAAGAACCCTTTGAAATATACATTACATTCACAAAGGATTAAATTACCCCCTATTATCCATTTTCCATAAAATAAAGATTACTTTGATAAATCAGGACTAATGTTATCTTTGGCTGATAAGAACTCTGTGTTTATTTGTGTGGCTTCTATAAATAGCGTGTTCTGATTTTCTTTTCCTCCCTAAATACGGGCAAAGATAGACTCTGCCAGGCATTTTCCTGCAATTTGACGATCCCACATCTGTGAACTAGGCGGCAAATGAAAGCTTCATTGTCTGAGCATGAAACACGCAACAGTCTCGTTCTTTTTTTGTCAGCTGCTCTTGCAGCAAGCTATCAAACACCTTTCAGCCATATCTTGCTCCATCAAGGTTTCCTTACTGCTAAAGAAAGGCAGTGAAAATAACATTTATTAATTTTTTTTAAAGAGAAAAGCCTTTGTGGTTCATCTTTTCTTTGTATGCAAAGTCTGTGGGACCATTGCACCGTGAGGGGCTCATACCCTGCTTTAGGCCTGGATATACGTAGGAGATGGATGGTGATGTACACAAGGTAAGGGCTAAGTGTATGTTTTCGGGTGTCAAGGGTTCCTTTGCGCTTTGCCTTTCCATAGCTTTGCGCTAGAGGATTCTGCAGATCACTCAAGATTTATCTCCATCATCTTTGAGGGAGTTGAACAGCTCATGAAAGACCATGACAGAGGCAATGTCTTGGGTTTGCTTCATTTCTCCTCGCACCACCTCTGTATAAAGTGACAAGGATGTAAACCGCTGGGGTATGGTAAGACCACCTTTGTTGGACAAGAGGCTCATCCTCCTTTTGAGCATCTGGTAACCACATCTACTGGGTTAGTGTGAACATTCCCACGGGGGCACCAGCCCAGTCACCTAGCTGGGCTACCAACGCCTGGCTTAGTACCGCACAGGAGCACGTGCCCGCCTTTAAAACGGCTCTAAACAAAACTTCTGAAGGAGTTAGATTCTGAAAGAGTGAGGGTGGCTTCCCACCATGCAGCGGACGGCTGAGACACCTCCCCTGCCATGCAAAGGGCACTGCCATACGAAGGGCACTGCCACTCCTATGCTTCAGGACAAATATGCAAGGCCGAGTTATATTCATTTCCCCTGTTCCGAAATTCTTTCAAGAAACAAATCACCTTCGAGTTCAAATACCACTTTGTATGTCACTGGGTGATTCAAAGAATCTCATTTTACTCCAAATGACCCAAGGGTTAGGGCTGCTGCAGGGGTGTCTTGAAGTTTATAGTTTGCCTGAGGTTTGAAGTGCTTAAGGGCAGCGGGGAGAAGATGAAGAGTTTCTGGAAACCTTCATCAAGTAAATCCAGAGTGTGGGGGAGTTCAATTGTGTGACATACATCTTAATTCCACTGCTAGTTTGTTCTAATCTGTATTTTGAAAGTTCTCTGAACTATTCCAACATCAATTTAGCATCAGTTTTCAGCATCTAACCCTACCGTGGCTGTTTTGGATTGGTGCCCTCATCATAAAGCCGGGGCTCTCGTTCCCCATTTTCCCTCAGAAGCAGGTGGCAGCCGATTTCAAACAAACCCACACCCTGTCTATGTTGCTTCTGGAGGGTGTGTTTTACTCGTGGAAATATGTCTAACCCTTTTGTTTAATTTTCAAAATTTTATAAGCTTCCCACCCCCTGGGTTGCCTGGAAAGTGACTCAGCAAGGCAAGCAGAGGGATCAAAGAACAGCCAGAGCATTTTAAACGAATGGAAAAGTTTAGCGGCTCTGAAAGTATTTTCCTCCAACACATATTTCAAAAACTTTAATAAAAATAATTACAGATGAGACTATTAACAGACAAAATGCAGGGCTGGAGTCATAAATCTCAGAGAACAGGGAGGAGCACTCCGAAATGCTGCAAAACAAATCTATTACCATACCACCTTTCCAAACCTCCTTCTGCTTCTCTTTTCCTATAAAACAAAAAATGATGGTGGCTGAGCTGTGTGTTTGCTACAATGAAAACACTGTGTTTTATTTCCATAGGGAGGGGAGGAGAAAACTGCACGCACAGGATTGAACACAGAGGTGTCATTGGTGTGGATGAACCACCTTGGGTCCAACCCAAGCTCAACTGCACAGTTCACTGTTTGCTGGATATTCTGTGGGTGAGAAAAGTCCTGGGATCCTGACTGTTTCAGGAACTCATGCACTGGAGATGAAAGATAAGGCCCCCATGTAACAACTGGAGGAAGATCTAGACCTCAGGAGAGCCCTCATCTTCATGTCTTTGGAGGCAAATAAAGACACTGCAAATAAAGTGTTTAAGGACCAGCAGCAACACTGACCAACTCCTTAGACCTACAGTAACTGGTCTGAACACGGACCCGATACTGTCACCCAGAGCAATTCCATTTCCTGCAACGCTTACGGGTCACTGATCTAACAGAGCCATTAGAGCACTGCAGCTTCACCACTCCTGGTGTGGAAACCCTGGGAATTTGTAAAACAAAAAGGTCAGAGATGCAAAGTTGGAACAGACAGACCAAAACCTAATCACCCTTTCCTTCCTCCTCTAAGGCAAGGAAGAGGAAATAACGACACAGAAGACAGAAGTCAGTAAATCAAATGCTTTTATTGACACCTTTTCTCATTTGCGACCCTTTCTCGTTTACTTTAATTGCACAGACCAAAATCAGTAACTGGCTTGGGTTTTTATAAGTCACAACTTTCAGAGCTTTTGCATTTTTAGTAAGAGAAGATAAAATCATGGAGAAGTCTCTACACAGACTCAAAAGATAGGAAGCGACTTCTTTACTCATCTTCATGCAAACTACTGACTGATTATTGGAGACAGAGCTGGAGTGTAATTTCAGGAAAAAAGTTCATTCTTATGTTAATCTAATAACAAGCTAATTTATAATGCTTTCACAACCGATGTTAGTTTCACATATTAGATAGTAATTATAGGCATATTAAGCAATATTAATATTATTAAACAACAATGAACAGCCTTCTGAATGTATACTCTGGTAATGCAAAATCTGACTAATTTAAAGTGCCTTGCCTAGGAAAAGAGCATAATTTTCCATCAGAGCTTTTCCAACCTTCTAGAATTTTTAATCTTACAAGCCCGGAGTTTTTAAGCAGAATAAAGCTAACATTCACATTCACAGAAGAATTTAAGCCTTACCCAAGAACTCCAGGGACACTTACACTTTTTAAGTCTTTTTCCATTATACCAAGAAATTATGCCCATTTGGAAGAGGAGCTATTGCTTTATTGTGGCATTACCAGGGAAGCTGCTTTCTGAGCCCACTGGAGAGATCTTGTGCAACGAGTTTTCTGAGACACTAAAATGTACTGCTGCTGCTCTTCTATTTCTTGCTCATCTGCAAGCATGCATACATACAATGCTGCCAGCAAGTATATATTTTATGTGGGGAATATTGCTATTGATAAAAATAAAATATGTAAGTTATTCAATATGAATGACTGCTCACCTTCCCCTTAATGTATATAAATAAGCGACATCCGAGTGTAAACTCAGGCAAGTGTAACAACTCTCTGTGGTACCCGCTCAACAACAAGGAGGAAATAATACAGTGAAACACCTCCAGTGAAACAGTTAGTTCAAATTACCCTTTAAAAAAACCCAACAAACCCACACAAAACCCGCAAGAGAGAACCCCAAAACACCAAACACCTTGATTCTTTTTATTAACTTTTGAATTCCTGGAGGTTTCTCTGTAACAAGGCCTTCCCGAAAAACAAATGTGTTTAAAGGAGTTTGCAGTATACTATCTTAAGGCCCAACAAAGAATAAGTGTCCTACTTGTCCGTTTTCCTCTTTTATTGGAAGCCAAAGGTCCCCTATACCTTAACTCTAGATAATCAGGGTTTCCACGCAGAGAAGGTTCAGCTTTGCACTGAAGGAGGAAAGAAATGTAACCTTCACTCATGGCTTTCTCTGCATCAGCCCAGAACAACCACACACCACGGCTCTCCCACGTAATTCCCAGGAGAAACTCCGGCTGCCACAGATGAGCTTAACTATAATTCCTGGGAGCACCACTGCAGACACAGAAACCACGAACATCTCCTGGTGGATTATTAATGGCTGCACTAGAGCAGATGGACTTTGGCTGTACTTAAAAAAAGCAAGACAAAACCGATGCACAGGCAAAGGAGGAACAGCCATACCGCTGTGCAAACAGTTCTCCTATCCTACACTGCTACTGGTCCCAGCCTGAAGGGATCTGCAAGTTTCAAATGATACAAGGATTCCTATGGAATGATTGCACTAAAGCAAAACCCTTACAGTAAACCAAAATTATACAAATAGTTTAAAGCATTACTTTCCAGGTTATGTACAAGCATGTAGCTCAAGTATTTCTTTTCCTTACAGAAAACACCAGAACTAACAACAATGATAATAGATTACCAAAAAAGCACACACATTTTGCCCCAGAGATTTAATTAACAGGATTTGAAAAACAGCATGAAGTATTCTGAAATGATTTATGAGCTGTAAAAGCGATGGACTCGAGACATTCAAAGTATATCAGTTCTATTAAAATTACAGTTATCACCATTTCCTGATGATAGGCTGAGAAAAAAAAAGAAGAGTGAAAGAACGGGGAAAAGAGCAAATAAAAATATCGGTGAGGTCGTAAGAGACACTAGTTCAATCTCTGGTTGAAAGGACTATGTACAGCAAGAAAAAAAGCTTCTTTCTCCTTTACTCTCTTTTTCAAAGAGACTGCATATTGTCAAGGTCCATTTCCATTAGAGGAACACATTAAAATAATTTTTAATCTATATTCTATTTTCTGGCCTATAGAAGGTATTCAAGGACACAGGAAAGACTAGACTACTGCCAAACAGATTAAACAGACCTGCATTCCTACACATTTTAACTATACAGTTACACATCAAAATTCAAAACGGAAAAATAACGTGATGCAAACACTCAAAAAAATACAGAACTATGGATTCTGATACACCTGGGGGAAGCAAGACTATGAGAGGAGTGCCTGAACTTGATGAGGAGATCTGTGTAGTATGGTTTCTGGATCCTTATATTCATTTGAAGGATTCATCACAGCTGCATATATCTCGCTGTAAGCTCTGCAGACCAGTTCTGTTGATTGTTTTATTATCTGCTCCCTAAAAGTAAAAAACAAACAACCCCCAATACATAATTAGCAAATTGTGGGGAATATAACTCTGCTACATACAAGGAATTAAAGATAAATGCTAAAAAAAAAAAAGAAAAATCAGTGCCAGTTACATTGGAAAGCCCTCTCACTTCAGCTATGAGAACAGTTTAAGGTTTTAAAACAAAAGGAGGCTTCCTCATCTCTCTGTACTGGATGTAATCTCATATGTGATCCTGATAACCAAGAAATTAGCTTCTTTATTTCTGCAATCATGAAAAAAAAAATAGTAGAAATATTTAGTTTGTGCACGTTAGGTTTTCACCTGCACTCCCTTCCATCTGTAAAAAGACTGATAATCTTAGTGATCTACTTTCTACCTACTGTGGCTTCTCGCTGCCCTCTGTAAATACTCACATATTTTTCACCTACCACCAAATACATTCTGGTTCGACTCCTTAATGGGTCAGAAAGGAAGAGCTGAAAGTGACAGCAGTCACTGATTCAAAGCTTGCTGCAGATTTCTGCAACAATGCTCTGAAGTCCTGGTATTTTTTGGGATCTTGATGAGTACCAACACACAGAGACTTGATGCTAAATTTAACTGGCAAGTTTAGTATTTCTTGAAGACAAGCTAGTATTTTGATTTTTACATTGCCCCTTGAATAAGTGTACTGTAATCACCATGGTGATGTGTTTACAGTTGCAGATGCAGTTTTATCTTTCAGGAACAGTAGTTACAACTATTTTACAGCCAAACCTGTTCAAGTGGAACACCAGGAGAAGCTGAGGAAACCAAGGTAACCACAAATCCAGATTTGGCCCTGCTGTATTACGGAGCAAACAAAACAAAGACACCAAAACTGCATCTGCTTACACCAGGACTGAATTCACCAACTGCTGGGAATCAACAAGTTAAAGAAATCTCAAAGACCAAGTATGTAGATCTTTGTCTTTTCAGGAAATAGTAAGAAACGGAAGCTATGAGAAAGAAGATTCAAGTTTTGGGTATACAGGATCAATTTCCAGTTACCACAAGGTCTTTAGAATACTTGAAAAAAAAGACTGGCCTCAGAATAGCAAATATAGAAACACTATTACAAGGGAAATGTATTCATGGTGTTCATGCCTGTCTCAGATCACAGTCTGGGATCACTGAGCTACTGTAACCTGATGATCTTTTAAGAAGGTATCGCACACAGAATTCATATAAAACTAACTGTACTGCATCAAATAACATTAAAAGAAAAAGTTCATTAAAATATTCCAGAGGACTGAACAGCATCCAACAAGTCCTTCCATCAAATAACCTCCATGTCATTAATCAGTACATTAGGATTTCAGTTGCCATAACAACGTGATACATTTTATTACTAACACAAATGGCAGCACTTTCTAAAAATAGTAATTCCAGCGTTCAGTTTCTGTGATCCAACACGAATGAAAGGAACTTTACAAGACCAACAACCACATAAATAGATGAAAACTTTTTGAACAAGCAAAGGAATTTGAAAGACAAGAGCATGTACTGGCAAAAGCGGGAAAGAATGTTCTTCATAGTTGTTAAGCTTAAATGATACTGCGAGTTGTGTGTATAATACACTGGGGACCCTTATCAAAAGCATGTGGTCTGGTTTAGAGAACCAAAGAACTCTTGCGTTCCAGCTCAGCCACTGGAACACAGGATCACAATTACGTGATTTCAAGGAAGACAACTTCAAGATTGACATCAAACCCCTGCAAAACTAATTGAGACTTTCAACTACTACAGCCAGACATTAAAATTACACTACTGTTTAACAACATTTTGCTTTGAGAAGCTTTGGAATTTAGAAGGCTTATTTACCACAGAAAATATTGACTATCGAGACTGTGACTCTACAAACACGCATCTCTGTAAACAGGTAATTCAACTTCAGAAGGTTTGCTGTGTTTAAAGCTCCAGGTTTGAGAGCTAACAGATTTTATTCTTTAATTCTGAGCAGAACTTCATCTATAGCATTGGGTTATAGCTGATTAATAAACTGAATGTTAGCTGAGCTATAGCAGCAGCTATGGTAATCATCCTCACACAAGCTCTCCTCTTGCCTCTCAGCTGCCCATTTTTGCAAGATAACATGAATTCGGCTTAAATTGCACTGAGAGGTTTAAAAAGCTTATTAAGGGGATACGGCTGAGAGTGCATACATGACCAGCTTACCTTGCTTCATCTGACAGAAGAAAGATTAAGTCAATGTAATTTCACTGTGCCTGAGTCTTTATGGCAGTATAAAGCCTCCCTCTGAAAAACCACTTCCATGTTCGCAGTGAAAAATTCAGGCTTTCAAAATACATTTACTGTTATTATGATTTATTATGATTTTTAATAGACCCACATTAAAAAAAAAATACCAAAAGCTAAAATACAGGTTTAATAGTTTGACACCTAGAAGCAGAAGGTGCAATGCTTCACTGACGTTACTGCTCAAGCCACCCTGTTTGATCTGTACTGGAGCAGAACAGCCCTCACTGACTGAGCTGCGGGATCTGTACCCCTCGCACAGAGGCCCAACGAAATACTCAAGAGCACCAACATCCCTCCTGCCAGGCCACACAGCAGGTATGTGGCAAACAACTGGAAGTCTCTGGATGACAAGAACCTGAGCAATACAGCAGGAGAATCGGGCGGTTGAACTTGCTGATCACTGTAGGTCCCTTCCAACCAAACTATTCTAGTCTAGTCTAATAACTTCTTAACAACAAGTATTTTTCCCTTGATGTGTCTTTTTTCAGTTGCAAGGTGCTGTGACACAATCCTGCCAAGGACAGATGCTAGCAATGAAACTTCAAATATTGTTGCACTGCGTAAAACGTGCCGCGCTAGTCTCAAATTCTGGTATACTCTGTAACTCACCTTCTTCACAAAAGTGTGAAAAATAATGTCAAGAAAAGGTTTTGATCAGTGCAGCATATAATTCTCCAAGCTTAAGTATTACAAAATGCCTTCATACGGTTCACATTTAATTGGAAAGAGATTCGTTGCACTTTCCCTTGCCTTCAGGGAAAGGAATATAACTGAACTTCAGGGTTCAGTTATATTCAAAAAAAGAAGAGAAGAGATAAATAATAAAATTCTTGCTTCCATACTTCGAAGAAGAAATCACTAAAAAAGCCCCAAACATATTTGGTGAAGGGTATCTCAGCCCAATATTCAATAAGACAGAATGCCAATACTCTATAGCAGAAGACAACAAAGTTGAAAATTCTAGACCTGATGGAGCAGTGGGGATAAAAACAAATCTTGAGTGGAGAATCACATATTTTATATCTTTGGAATACTCATAAAATAGTTCTAAACCAATTCACAACTAAGTTGGCAAAAACCTGATGACACAGTGCAATGTGTTCAAAATAGAGGCAGGTAATTCATTTTGATGGTGTCCATTAAATCAAGAGTAACTGCTTCAGAAAGTTACAGAATTACATATTCCTCACTGCTTGTTCCAAAAGAGGGGAGAACAAAACTGAATTGTGACCTGAAGGACAATGCAAATATGGTCACAGCTGATAACCTGAATTCTCATCATGATCCATTAAAAGTTAATCAAATTAATCTCTCTGATCATTATGCAGGCATAACAGAAATTCAAAGGTAAGGTACTTACTTCACAGTGGCACTCAGAAGGAAATTCAGCTGGGACATTAAGAGACTATCTGGAGCAGACAGATAGCGATCAAACTGAGCCTAGGGGTGGGGGGAAAAGGAGAATACGAGATCAACATATTAAAAACTTGCTGTTAGATGAAAATAGGTAAAAACATAGATCTCTGAAAAGTGATTACATTAAAATGATGCTTTCTTACTTATAAAAAATTCTCTTTTTATATATATAGGATAGAGCCTAACATACTATACAAAAGTTTAAGGTAGA
The DNA here is from genome assembly GCA_013400835.1 of Zapornia atra. Classification (NCBI taxonomy): domain Eukaryota; kingdom Metazoa; phylum Chordata; class Aves; order Gruiformes; family Rallidae; genus Zapornia; species Zapornia atra. Next base: position 69,683 of record VZTU01012522.1, read on the forward strand.
ACTTAATAGTCCAAGCCAGACGTCTAACTTAGCACCTCTGCCACCGGCATTTTAAGGTTTTGACTCTGAGGGGTACAGGTAGAGGGGCAAATAATGAGAATCCAGTTTCCATAATTATCCATCTAAGTTTCCTATGCAGCTGGTGAACATCTGCATGCACTCTGAATATCAGACCTAGTCTACTCAGTGTAGGGCGAATACAGTAGCCTCTAGACAGAAATCTGCCTGCCCAAGTCAGACATGTTGCACATTTCTTTTTACTTTTTGGCAGGGAGTCACTGCTTAATAATCTAATAAGCACTTACGATGGGAAAAACAAGAGCAAGGGACCTAATTCAGGCTCCTCAAACTGCTTCTAGGCCTACTTCTCCTCCCCCACATAATATAGTGAAAAAGATTGTAATGCTTTGATTCTAGTAGTTCGGGGAGGAAAACACTAAGAAATAACATTACTGCAGTCTTCAACTGCCTGTAAGAGAAACTGTGGCTCCCCCATCCCTGGCTGTGTTCAAGGTCAATCTGGATGAAGCTTTGGGCAACCTGGTCTAGTGGAGGGTGTCCCTGCCCATGGCAGAGGGACTCAATGACCTTTGAAGGTCCCTTCTAACCCAAACCACTCTGTGATTCAGTGATCAAATGGGTGACTATAGAGAAGATGGAGGCAGGTTTTCTCATAGGTGAAAACATGAAGAATACTGGACACATATTACACTGGGGAAAATTCTAATTAGACAGTAAGAGGAAAATTTCTCACCAGGAGTGTTATCAAACACTAAACAGGTTACCTAGAAATAATTCCAGTCCTGGAATTTCTGAGGCAACTTTATCTAACGATGGCAACCTTCCTGAACACTGAATGAATCTTCTGAAGGGTTGTAAACCCTAACACCCACAACCATCCATCATGTAAACATGCAAAAAGCTGGCACAAATGAAGTCACAGTTCTCACAATAGAACTTTTGGGGTTATCTACCCTCATTCAGTAGGCAAGGGAGCTTTAGCTGGGCGACAGGTATGGACTTTACTAGAAGAGCATTTGTAAGCACAATCTAAAAGGCTGGGACCTGGTAAACTTTTAGTTTAAGTCGGGAGGCAGGGAATCTGCCTGCTAGTACTCCTTCCACATGATTTAAATCCTGGGAAGCCAACAGATTAGGTCAATAGATGGGATTTATGTGGGCTTGATTTCAGCATACTGGGTTCCATTCTGGTTAAAGCATGTTCACACAGGCAGGCATTACAGAAAGTAATGAAGAAAATAAAACAGTTGGATTCTTCTCTAACTATTCAACTGAAATCACAGTGAACCACTACAGATAACAGAGTTACATATATATAATTTAAAGAGATGGTCCCCAAGCTACAGTCTTTAAATCCCTCTTTGGTCTACAAGACAAGATAAATAGAAGATATTAAAACGCAAAATTTATAAATATTGATAAGAATGCACACTGCTCTGAGTATCTCTGAGTGCTCTGTGCCATAGCTCTGTTCATCCAACTGGCTTGGGAATCATTGTTTTAAAACTTGAACAGAGGAGAAAAACAGGCTACACTGACACAATCAGGAAGGATTCAACATACACATTTTTAAAAGGCCTTTTTAAAAAATAAAGTATTTTAAAAGACATTTTTTTGGGGGGTGGAGGGAGAATAGGTATAGAGCTGGATGAGTGGCCCTTACTTGCAGGTACACTTTCAGAATAAAGCTAAACCTGGCTAAGCAAGAAGAGCAACAGGTCATGCATTACTGCCTACTAAACAGTGATACTGTGTTTCCATGCAAAACAGCCTTCACACACCTAAGAAAAAATACCTGCTGATAATCTGTTTTAAAATATATTGTAGCTTTCAACTTAAAAAAATACAACTGTGACATATGCCCACCACCTAACTTCTGAGTTTAGCTGAGCTATTTGCATAAAATCAAAGCCTTAGGACTAAAATTATAAATGATAGCAGAACCTACATTTCAAAGCATAGAGGCAAAAACAGCCCTTTAGTGATTAAAACTAATTAGAGCTAAGTATTTGCTTTTAGCGATTTAAGATGACTCATGGGATAACATTCCTGTAAGTAAAGTTCTGTTTCTCAAGGCTTAGAAACTAATATTCTATTACTACCTGTTCATAAATAATTTATGTATTTATGAGTTCAAGTGGTCAAATTACTACAAATGAAGAAAATATTCCCAGACATGTAATTTAGCTTTTCTTAAAGACTACGGCTAGTTAGATGAGTATCTACTACATCATATTAATTAATAGTATTCTTTCCCATGTCACAGCTCCATCACCACAAGGTGGAATTGTGAAATGCTTACCATTGCAACCTTCAGGGACACGGAATCCATGCTTGGCAAATTGGACAGAGGACCCTAGGAATCAGTGGCCAAAGAGGGGTAGGAAAAAAGGTCATTCTAGCATATGGAAAAAGGTAAGAAATAATAAATCTTACAAACAGTCCACTACTAAATTGCTATTTGGTCCTGCTACAGGTTTTTAAATATTTGAAAACTGAATCACCATATCAAAACTGGAATGCTGCTAAAAGATTGTGTGTTTTACTGCTCTCTATAAATAAAAAAAATTCCAAATTTTGAGTTCTTAATATGTCAAGTCCTTTCCTTTCTTCTTCCCCATTAAATCAATCCCCCACCGAAAAAGCCTTCCACAAGGTTGAGGATAAAATCTGAATGACAAACTCGCCACATCTCCTTGGTGTTCCATAATTACACAGGACAACCTAGCTTGATTCATCTGTTCTGGGACCAGGAAGAATTCAAGCCTGCTTCCCAGTAAATTGTCTTTGCAGGTACAGCATTATAGTATCTATACGTGCTGCCTAACCCCCTAGCAAACCCTGTGACAACGTCACCTTTGCAGCCAGGCAGCTGGAGAGACACAAATGAAAATTGCTACATTCCATTAAACAATTTGCCCTGGTCTATTTGAAATTGGTTTTAGAACAGGAGATAGGCTCATGAATAGGAAACCAAGCTGAGTGATTATTCAGATTATTTATACATTTATTTATTCATCTTAATACATTAAAATCGGTTGAGATTGGGCACTTTATGCAAAATTATTGGCTGAAGAAACAAGATAAAGCTCTCCAACAGCGTTCTGCTTTCTCTAGAATACATTGCTCTTCACCTTCACAAAAGATCACAAAAGGACATAGGCACAGCTGAAGGGAAGAGGAGCTGTTTTAGCACCTATTGCAACAACTGTGGTTCACAGGAAAGGAAGAGCATGAGCTCTGAATTCCAGTTAGCAGTTCTCTCTCAGAAGTTGGAAGTTTTCATTTTCAGAATCTCACTGCCTTGGTGCTGCAATAGCTAAAGCAATGCATAACAACAAAAGAAGGAATTACTTCAAATTACTGGTAAAGTCCTCTACTGATTTTTCACAGAAGCAAAAAGCAGCAACGTAAAAAAGCAGGGCATCCACTCTGGAAGAAACCTGAAAGTTGCATGTCCAGTAGGTCCAGTATGTTCTAGATGTCACAGAAGTGGTATACATATCCAGCACTGTGTTTTAGAGCCAGTTTGACTCTGACACTTTCTGAAGCACATTAAACTACCTATACTCAGTTATTCTGAGAATGAACAGGATGTCTGTGGTGTACAGAGCCTGGAGATGGAACACAGATAAGCTGCAGAGAAGGACTGCTGCATACCAGACCTGCTAAGCTTGCTGAATACACAGCATAGGGGAAACCTGTACTTGCAAGGAGTCTCTGCCTAATAGCCCTGGTCCCGTGTGAAAAATCAATGGATATCACTGAGTTTTCACTTTTGGAGGAATCTTAACTTGCAAAAATACTAGTGACAAAATTCTTCTAGTTGGCAGCACGCAGTACCTCCTCAACATGTATGTTACAGAAGCTTACCTGTTCTGGCTTGTGTTGCTGCACAGAGTTATATATGTAACTCAGACCAGCTCTTGTTAACACGTAGGAAGCTTGTTCATTTATGAGTGTGTCTAAATGAGCTTCAATCTGAAATTTTAAGCATAAGGTACTTAGAAAATGTGCATGAGAGTAGTAAACAGAACAAGGTCTAGGGTTAGAAAGACTAGAAATACAACACAAAAACCCTGATGGAGAGTGACAAACAAGAAAAAAACACAAATAGATACAGCTTAGTTATTTTATCCAATTACACCTTCCATATTATAAAGAGCCAAAAAAAAAAATATTGGTAATTCTTTCATGTCTAACAGACCTTTTTTTTTTTATTTGTAAATTCAACATCATCAAAATTTAAAAATAGGTATAATCCTAAAAATAGGTATATATATTTTTTCAGAGAACTATATAAAAATGTGATAAAAATAATCCCACTCTTCCGGAAAATATTGACAACAGCATGGCAGTTTTATAATGAACAGGAGAAAGATATGTCTTTCACAAGGAAAAGAAAACTGAAAATCATAATTAGTAATGCTTTTAGATTCAATACTGATAAACAGGTTTGGAAAAAGTTAACTGAAAGAACAATACACAATGAAATTACAGCTATCAATTTTGCTTTCATTATCTTCATGTGAAAAGTCATAGACGCATTTTACATTCTTAGTATAATCTTCACTTTGCAGAGAAACCTCATCAATAAATCCAGTCACAGCAGCAGCAATCATTTTTCAGTTTGAGTAGTTTTACAGGATATTTGGGGATATATACATTATCACTTCATTTTTACAGGTAACTACCCACATTTCTTTTACTTTTGCTTCCACTCCTAAAGAAAAGCAAAAATTTATAACGTATCAAACTAGTAAAATGTAAGACTTCCATGTCTGGTATTTCAAGAGTTCACCTTTTCCCTTCCTAAAATTGTTCAGAAAAATGCACTTCTCTTCTTAAATCATGAGGGAAATCTTAATATTTCAATTTGGAGATTTTAACTGTCTTAGAGAGTTCTTTTTTTCTACGAAAAAAAGTTTCTCTTATTAAATATGCCATTCTAACTCCACTTTAATAACCTACTTATGTATAATCTCAAAGATATTTTTTCAGTCTGTTCCCGTATTTGTAAAACGTTTGAAGAAAGTAAATGGTATTAAATGCATAACCTTCAGTTGTGCTTATTTGAAGGGTAAATCAATTGCAACACTTACTTTGAAAAAGAAACTCTGATAATAGAAATTAGAAATGCCCCAGACAGTTTGGTGGGGTTGTCTGTTTGTTTGTTTCAGAGTTAAAAGGTGCTAGAAATTCTAATTAGGAGTAGAAAGCAAAAAAATGGCTCACAGCCAATCTTTACTGACACCTTCAAATAAGGAGTTGTGACTTTTTTCCAAGCTGCCCAGCTCCAAAGTCACTCCTGGGATATTCTGCAGAGATGTTCACATAGCAAAACTATAAATGGGCAGCACATAAGTTTCCCCAAGTCAATTGTTGATAAACTACATTTCCATTGCAAACTGGTACCATATATGAGCTACTATCCTGGCACATTAGGGGAACCTGAACAAATGAGAACAGAAAGGTAGAAGAAGGACCAAAGTAATAACTTCAGCTATATTATATTCTAGTAAAAATTAGATGATGATCTAGGATTACCTGTATGATGGAATATACTCAACCACTTGAGAGCCTAAACTTTCAACTTCTCACAAAGTTAATATTAAAACAATTAGGATAATGAAAATGTTTACTGGTGTGGGTTTATCTGCACTCAAACCAAAACAAATCTTCTAATCAATTTTTGTCTACATACAATAAAAGATGCTGAATACCATAAGCTTTGCTATCTGCTATTTGCTTCTGATGTCTGATAAGAATCCCTTTTATCCCATTTCCTTCATTTAGAATTGACCCAAAGCTCACATTATCAAAGATACACAGGTTCACATCACAACTTGCAGTCTGAAAAAAAAAATCAGCGGTAAATTTATTTTCTTTTGGGGTTGTTAAAGCTTACCTGAAACTGTAACATTTCTAGACGTTTGTCAGTGAATTCGAAGAGAGCCAAAGTAGTCTTCATCATATAAAGCGAATTTACCATGAAGGTTGCCATATCAGCTGTGCCCAAATTACTAGCAGACATAGTACACATCTGTAACAATGGATCTAGCACACAAGACAGTACCTAAAATAGAAAACACACAGAAAAGAGGGAGGGGAGGGAGGAAATCATGTCACACGAGGCTTCTAAGCTCATTCTGTCTCTACCACGTATTTATTCCCCAAAGCAGAATAAAGAGAAATGAGAGTTTCCAACTGTGAAAGCAGTTTTCTACTGGATTTGCCAGCAGGTGATCAGCTACCATAGTGATGGGGAAGGTATAAAAACCCAAGAAGAACAGATTCTAACATAGCAGGAGGAAGAGTAACCCAGATTAGATAATTGGTAATTGTGCAATCTTGAGGATGTATTTACTTAATGGAGTTGTAATTGGATAACACAATTTAGATACTGTGTTAAGAGTAGCACTCCATACTGTACTGTAATTATCCACTTTGTTAGTCACCATCTTACTCACATTACAAACTTGGGTTTGTTAGAAAGCTCCAAAATGGGACCAGGCAAAAAAGATTCATGTTTCACCCATCTTTTGTGTACCCAGACTGACATAGATATACATTCCCCCCCTCTCCCCCGTTCCTCCTCAGAGCAGTCGTTCTTATACCTGCACGAAGTCAGCTTGGCGGGCATCCAGTGGAACAACGGATGAGTCGTGAGATGCCAGAACCTCCCGTAGCAAGTTTAGTGTCTGATTTAGTGCAGAGCTTGGGCCAAGATCAGGAGGTGGGAGCTCAACCTGAAGAACAAGATTACCTGTTTGTGAGGGTTTTAAAAATGTAATGTACCACAAACACCATCCAATCTGTTAGCACAAATGCAATCAGCTAGTAATAAAATTAAATCTATCCACACAGGGAAGACCTTAAATATGACACTGGACAAACCTAGACTATTTCAAATAATAATTGCCCCCAACTTTCCAACATAACCATCCCATTCAGTGACAAACAAGCCAAACTTAATCTCTCCTGTCACTCAAGCTGCCTATTTTATAATCTAGAGATTGGAGAAATCCAAATACTACTGGGTTTGGTAGTAAAAAATACATTTGCTCAATTGGATACCAAAGAATATCCACATTGTTGGCACCACTGAGTTTACTTTGAGCAGGACCTCCTGGAAGCACTCCAGAATCTGCTGCATGCAGAACTCTGGGATATTAGGGCCACATTGCAACATCTGAATGAAGAAGTCATCTTCTTGACAAGGCTGCACATCCCCTGTCATGCTCAGTATGAGAGCTGTAATCACAGATGCAACGTCTTAATCCCTAGCAAGTCTTAACCTCAGATTAGCAGTATACAAACAAACTGGGTACAAGATAACCCAAGCACACCTTCATAAACTGCAACAATACTGTAAGAAGTGGAAGGCAGGCCTACCTCAAAGATAAGAAGTAGGAATCACAGATGGTTAAAAACCAGAAAGAATTAGTTTGTAGATCTTACAGAAAAATCACACTTTCAGAGTCAAATTATGAAAAGTTGGATCACCTGAAATGAACTGAAATTCCATGCTATCTTTAACACAGGCTCACATTCTTTAGCCCTTCTTTGTAACCGACAAATAGATACCAAATGCTTCATAAAATGTTTATATAATGAAACCTAGCGTATATCTTTTTTCTCCTACCCACACTACTCAGGCTTCACTCCAAACATGGTTGCACCTTCTTGTCTTCAATGCTGCCTCCAACTGCGTTCCTGCTGCCTCCAGATCCTCATTACAGCCCAGACTCATGGCCTCCTTCCCTTTGCCAACAATCCTCTTTCCACCTTCCCATCTCCTGCTTAGCCAAGGGCAAAGAGAGATCAGTCTGAATCATGTGGGAGTAAGGAGATCCCCAGCAATACAGAGTAAATGGACACTTTGAAGCAAAATCTCTTCCAAGAAGGATGCAGGGGGAACTAAATTTGCCCTGGCCCGAAACTGGCCTGTGCACCCAACTCAAGGTGTTTGGGTGCAGCACAGCAAAGCAGCATTCACTTCTCAATGCTCCAAAGCGTCCAGCTCAGGAAGAAAAGGTGTCAGCTTTGCATGGACACCCCAAGCCACAGGGTTGGAACACGTTCCATATCTTCCCAAATGAAAACTACTGATTAAGAGCACAACAACATGGATGTCTGAGTCTTCAAAGCACAAAAATGCAGAGGCTGATGGCCAAAGAAAACAAGGAGAGCCCAATAGGCATTTGCAGAGTGGAGCATGACAAAGTCTTAGGGAAATGAATCTAATGAACACATCACCAGAGAAAGAAGAAACTACTCTCTCTCTTTGGACCCTAGGTTTCACACTTTGTGTTTCAAAACATTTGAGATACTATGCATGTTCCCACACTCACCAAGACAGAGCAAACAAAAATTTTTTGCATCCTTTTGAATATAAAGTGTTCCTCTATCCTCACTTTCTAAGAGAGAGCATACTGAATTCGAGGAACTAATGGAAAACTAAATCTAATAGCTTCAGAGAACAGTAGCTGTTCAGCCTAAGCAGTCTTGAAAGCATAAAACAACTATTCTAGCAACAAAGTAACAATAATTTAGAGAGAGGCACTTATTCAGTGCTGATTAGTAACAAAGTTTACTGAAATTTACAGCACTGAGTGACTTCCTTCTTGTTTATTCTTATTATTAGGGATATTGATTGTGCCCTGAACACACTGTTCCCAGACCTGAACTGGACCGTGTTCAGGGATATTTTGGCATTAATTTGAGACTAGAGTTTGATGGAGTTTTCACATCCAACACACACATAGATCATGGCAATGATAATTTCAGGCTTCTTTGCACAGCATTTCTGTCTCACAAAATAGTTGATGGTCAGAAGCTTCCTAATTAGCCTCATCTTTCATTTAATCTGCTCTTTTAAAGTCCACTGTCTTCTAGATGGAAGCAAGGAACGACACTATGAGAGAAGAAATTAGGGCAAGGAATAAAGGTTTAGATCATTAGATTCTATTTGGGTTACCCTGAAATTCCTGACTGCTGGAACAGAGGCAGAACTATCAGTAAATGGAAGGAAAATTAGAGTAGTGCTACACTCATTTTGAAAATTCTAACTTTTGCACATAACTATAGATTGTTGGGTTTTTTTCAGAATTAAAAAGGAAAATTTAAAAACAGATCTTTAATTTACAGATTAACCTTCTGTCATGAGATTCATGAGAGATAATAACTATTCTAATTTTTTTTAAAAATGCCCTGAATGTTTTCACATGTACTAAAATACTATTGTAAATCATCCTATTTCAAAAAAAGCAGATTTGAAACGTACCCTGAATTCTGCCTTTGAAGTACCTGCTTCAGATGCAAGGCAGAAAGTGGCTAATGAAAAAATTACCAGAAAAGTTCTTTAGCAGCAAGTTGAACTGCATTAAAGCATACTCCAACACAGGATCATCAGTTATGACCAGCAGTTCAGTCATGCAGAAACAAGGCCAACCAGCTGTTCAGACTTACAAAGAAAACAAGAAGAAATTCCCAGTTTTTAAAATCCAATACACAAACCTGAAATGAATTCTCCTAAAATTACAATGGACATGAAAAATTGTGTATAAGATTTAGTATAAAAGGTTGTATTGCTCTTTAAAGTTCTACATATCCATCAGTGGGGAAGAATTACTAAGCCAGTAATCTTCCTCCAAATATACAAACCAGAGCAGGCTTCTCTATGAGAGCAAGTAGCTCAAAGGATGTTTTGAAGTATTTAACAATCCACAAAGGAAAATACAGGAAAAAGGCAGTATCAACAGTCAAGAAGAGAGTGCATTTATGTTAGCTGTCTCCTTTTCTCACTTACAAATGAAAAAAGAGCAATTTTCTTTTGTTCCTACAAATACATTTAATTCTATTAAGGACTGGAGCAGATATTAAGAAACTGCTTTGTTAGAAGCTCATACGTGCACCTGCAAATGCTGAAAATACTATACAGGCAAGCAATTAAAACCATGTATATACTATCCTAGGTGAACATTAAAAGACAAGGATAGACTGGAATAAGTCAAGCCAAGGGCCACAAATTTCATGAAGGGACTGGAGAATCTCTCACACAAAGAGAGGTTGTGTTCAGCCTGGAGAAGAGTGGGCTCAAGCTGGGACGTTATCACTGTGTATAAATAACTTATGGGAGAGAGAAAGAAAAGGGAGATGGACTCTACTCAGTGGTGTCCAGAGACAGGTCAAGAGGCAGTGGGCACAGAACGAAAGACTGGAAAAGAATTTTTACTGTGAAGTCAGTCAAATACTGGAGACAGTTGGCCAGTGAGGTTGTGGGGTTTCCACATCCTTGGAGACATTAAAACTCAACTGGAACCAGTTGTGGGCAACCTGCCCTAGCTGACACTTTTTGAGCAAGGTGGTTGGACAAGATGATCTCTAGAGGCTCCTGCTGAACTCATCCATTCTGCAATTCTGAGATAGCAGTATTAAATAAAACAAGAAGGTAATTTTAAACACAGAACTTCACTGAAAAAGCACTGCTTAGAGTGACATACAAAGGTTGGTGGCATTTTTAAGGGCCTAATTGGCTTTTAATATAGTCCTTTAAGGACCTCACTGGCAGGGGGGTGGAAACAAAGCACTACATACATGGAACCTTGTAAAAAGGTATCTGGATGCTTCGTCCTGTTACTTACAACTGAGTAGCGCCAACTACAGAAGTTCATTCTACAAACTGAGACAATATCCACCATAGTTAAACAGCAGCAGTCTACAACTTGAGTGTACATCTACCAGACGAGCTTCAGAGAAGCTGTCCTGAGCTCTTTTGAGCCCAGTTAGGACCCTTCAGAGATCACCAAAGCAGAATGCCTAATGGCATGCTTTTCTTTTCAGCTAGGAAGTTGGTCTCAGAAGAAAAGCCATCAGCAAGCTTCGCTTTGTTCACACGGATCTGTTCAAAAACCACAAGAGCATTCAGATCACATCATCCAGTCTCATTTATTCTGCCCCATTATCTACTTTCTCAGAAACCTAATAGGTTTCATTCTGACAGGAATCAAATTATGAGGGAGAAGTTTACGGTTATTCCCATGCAATGTTTTAATACCTCTCTGGCTGACAAACTTAACAGATAATACAATCCCAACATTTAATTTGCATACATCTACTCTAAAAATGAACACCACTAAGGAATAACAATCCCAAAACTTGATTTGGGGTACTCTACTAATAGTCTTCTAACAGCTCAGACAGCAGATGATAGGTTAGTTTGGCATCATCTCTCTTTATTACCCTTATGATAACTCTCATTCCATTTGATTCAGTGTTTGCAATTATTCTCTCCTGTAGTAGTTATACTGGAGTACTAATGAAGCAAGAACAGGTGTGCTTGAAGACTCCCACTCTCCTCATGTATTAGCAGGTCCAGTAAAACATGCTGGCATAGGTAAGCCTCACTAACTGGCTTGTTAAAATGTCTCACCAGTGGACTCAGCATGAGAGAACTGAAAGAGCAGTCCATCCACTCCAGTGCATTAGGTGCTCTGAACTCTGCCTCCAGTTTCATTGGAACAGTTTCTATTGCTCTGATAATTATTTTTATTATTTTGTCCTGGGTTTATCATCATTTGTAAAATGGCAATATATACCAGGCTGTTCTTAGTTAGATCCAGACAATGAGAACAAGTAGAATCCCAAATCCCTAAACATTTGATTTATTAGGGCAGGATCAAAGGAAAACTGTAAAAGTATACGTACGGACTGAACCTGTAATTCTCATCTTTACTACGATGGCTGGTAGACCCATAGCTGGGTCCAAGAATGCTAAAATTTATACCTTTCAGCACAGGGACACTAACATTGGCCAAAACACATTCTGGTTGAACCAACCATCAGACCAAACCTATTGTTACAAGAGGTAGAAAGTGCTGGCAAGCGACTGCCCAACACTCCTTCTGAAGGGGGAGAGCCAGCAATGTAAAGAAGACTGCAGAGTTTGCAGAAAAAGCTGCTGCACTGAACCTTCAGTGACACAGGAGGAGGGTGGTGATGCACAGCTTCTATACGATGTCAGCACTGAGCTCTGTGATAACCTGAGAATCTCAAAGTTGTGAATGGCATTTTAAAGTCTGAAAACAAAGCAGCTTTGCAATGGCTCTGCTACCAACCTTCATGACAGGTTTCAAGGAGTATTGGAGCCAAAGAGACTCCCTTGTGCATTGCCTTTCTTTGGTAATGATGGGCTTGCTTTCAGGCAGTACGCTGAGTATTTCTTTACGTAGATTTCAGCTCATAAAGAGATACCTGAGAAGTCTGAACATGACCACCATAAAAAGGACTTCTCAGACTGCAGAGTGTGGAGCTCTGAGAACTGCTATTTTATTTTCAGATTACAACCAGGATGCATGAGATTTTCTGATGTAGTGATAAAAAGAAAAACATTGATAGGAAAGCACTTCTGAGGAAGCCAGTAGGTACTTGGAAGTAACCAGGGATTTCCTTGTATCATGTACACTGCTGGCTTGACAACGAAGAAGGAGAATCCTGATCTAAGAATGCCTTTAAGTTTCCATAAAGCTCTGTGCTTGTGTCACTCCTTATGTAATATGGGGCTCTTCTCAAAAATAGAAGTGAAGAGGAAGCTATTTTCTCATCTTAGAAAGAACAGTCTAAAGTCTCAGTTTCCCATTGTGCTTCAGAGATTAAATCCCAGGTATTTTGAAGGCAGTGCTCAACTCAGCATAATCAATAACCTAGAGAATTAAATTGTATGTAGTGATGAGGACATCAGAGTCAAACTACCATCCTGTCATTCGTCTAGATCCAAAGGAAGGAATCTTGAGGAGTTAGTATATTTAATGAAACCTGCTTTGTCTAAAAAAAAAAACCAAAAAAGTTCCCAACTACCTATGCTTAAAGAGAAAGATTTGCTTAAATACTATTCTTGTCTATCAGCTACTCGATACACTGTAGATATTACAAAAGCAATGCCACAGCAAGACAGAGTAACACACCAGTTTCTAGACAGTTGTCCCCACACTGCAGCAGAAGAGAGTTTGTGCACGGCTGAAGAGACTCCTGTCAAGTTACAAATTCACTGGTAATTATGACTAAGTCTTTGGGAATTTTGTAGCTATGAACAGCTATTAAAAAACCACCTACATTTTCTTTAAGTCAAATAAAAATTGTAGGACTGATCTCCGTTCACAATCTCTTCTGATTTTCAGAAGACATTATTACTGTCATTACAGTCACGTAACAGGCAGGCTATATTAATCACTTTCTAATGATCTACACAAAAGAGGCACTTATATTTATAGAAATAAAAATATTTTAATTTAAGAACACCCTCTACATAGTTTAATCTATTTCCAGTTATTTAAATTGCCTTAAGAATCATATTTTAGATCAAAGTAAGGGACAGCTGATACTCTTTGAAACGGGCTTATCGATGCTTTAAGATGCAAAATACAAGCCAAAATAAGGAACAATGACTTCCAGAATGCCTGAGTGAAGAGTAATTTACTAATTTTACAAGTGAGTATTCTCTTTGTGCGTAAGAGGAGCAGCAATGAAGCCTCTGCAACCAGACGTGTAAGCACAACGGGTCTGTTTTCCAGGGCTTTAATCTTCTCTATAAAAAAAAAAAGGTCTGGAAGCAGTTGCAGTGCATCTGTGGTTAGCAAAATGCTGGTAAAAAGGTTGGGATGTGAAGAAAATCCTAGTAATACATATACACAATTTTTGTCCAAATACACATTAATAAAAAGGATGGTAAAAAGGAACCTTGAGATTCCTTAAAATGTAAAAAGCACTGCGACATTCATTATTAAATTAACGAAGACATATGAGAAGTCACAAAAGCTGGTTATCTGTATATTAGCACACAATAAACTAAGTAACAGGAGAATTAAATTTATGATAAAATACAGCCTTTATCTCGCAGAAACTAATGTTTCTCTGAGTGTAATTCAGCCTATTAATTTTGTGTATTTTGTGAAGTAAAACTAATTTCGGTCATGAGAAGATAAGACATCATTCTGTCAATTCAGCAGTTCACTCATAAAGGGTAATAATATAAGGTCCTTCAAAGCATTCTCTAAAACTCTCAGCTACAAGAATTACACATGAGTACAGCCAGATTCCTTCTCAGCTGTAGAGTTACCTCACCATTAACTCCTGAAGCACAGAGATTAATAAATAATTGTGGATGCATTTGTTACTTATATACCTAATCCTCTTCTGGGTCTCTAAGCTTTTGAGGTCAATTATACCCCGAGGAAAGATCTTCATAGGGCATCTATATGCAACATAAAACTGTCAATGTTTCAGATTTAATTTATAAAATGTGTTTATGAGAAAGAACAATATTATGATCTTTCCATATCACATAGTAGGCTCGGTATGCCATTCATTATTTGTAGTAAAACAGCACCGAAGGTGGCAGTGCAATCACTGCCTTCGTTTAACGTCAGTCAGCCCAAATTTGACTCATTTATAAAACAATGGCAACATCTAGAGCGAGTTATATCCAGGTTGGGGGCTGAGGGAAGGGGAACCAAGAGGGCAAAGAGGATTACACAACCTTCCCATAGTGACAATACAAAGAACACACACTACGAACTGGGGGATCACAATTCCTTTATCACTCCTCCTCCTTCTGAATTCTACGTGTCTCCAAACTGAAAAAGGCTTATCACCCAAAACAAAAAGTACAAAGATTGGGAGTTATGTGAGTAGAAAAATACTGGATCCTGTTCGAGAACAGCGGTAAGACCCAGCAGGATAATACAACAGACACAATACAGAGTTGTCTTAAGAGTTTCAAGCCAAGAAAACTTTCTTTAAGCACTACTTTATTTGCATATTCTTTGTAAGTAAAAGGCAGTCATACATGTTTGCTAAGGTCCATTGCTGACTTCTCTATCGTTTTAGCTTGCACATTAGGAAATAAAACATCCAGAGGAATTCATATGCCGCTAACATAACCCCACAGCAAGCTGTAAGGGGCTTTTGGGTTTTGTTTGGGGTTTGGGTTTTTTTTGTAAATTCATATTAACCCTGTCCATTGTATGTTTCATGAACTCAAACTTTAACTGATGCCTGAAAAAAGCACAGGAACTATTGTTCCAATGAAACCAATGGCAATAGCCCATGACAACAGACAATGTACAAAGTGGACTTGAGAAGTACAGACTGTGGGTGGTAACAGCTAAGGAGTAAGCTGACTAACAAATGAAACCAGTGAAGGGAGTCACTAGAATATATGGAAGGGAAGAAGAGGAGAAACAACTGTTCCTTTGAGAAAGTCATTCCTCAGCCCTTGCAGAAAGACAGGAAATTGGGACCAGACATGAACTGTGCAGAGTGAGAAACTACTTTGATACCACAGAACAACACTGACCAAACTCAGAAAATCCCACTGAACAGTCATCAAACTACAAGGTGTTGCACAAAGAATAATTTATGTAAATATACATATTTTAATTTTTTTATTGTAGGTTAAGTACAAATAATTGAGAAATACACTTACAAAACTTTGTTTCTTTTCCACTTTCATACTTTTTTTTTTTTAAACTGGAAAAAACAGTCATGCCAGAGCTTTGTTGAGCTCTGGGGATGTACAATAACTAAGGAGAAAGAAAGGTGTTTTTTTCTTAGTTTTAGGGCCTAGTGAACTCATCACACGTCAGACAGGGATGGTGGATAAATATTAGATATGTAGAGATGTGTAGCCTAACAATTTTCTTTGACTTTGCTGAGATTTTAGGAATGGGAGATTTACTGGACGGATCCACCAACAGCAACAAGATGAAAATACAGCAGGGAGAAATTAAAAAGAACTTTATATGCTACTCAACAACGGGAAGTTCACTGAAATGCAATTTAAAGCATTCAGCAAGAGAGCAAAAGAAGTGATGATGGCTAAGGTACAATGTTGGTTGGTAAAAAAATGTATATTCTACTTTTAATAGCAGCAATGTTCATGTGGCAAAAGAAGCTTTGTCTTTACTTAGCTTACCATCTTTGGGTATACTTCCTAACTTCAAGAAAGCAATTATGCTCATGAGTAATTAACCATTTATATTAATACATCATTAGATCAATTATCTAAATCAATCAGCTCTAATTTGCTCTATTGCACTTAAGGAAATTTCCTAATTTTGTTACTTCTTGTAGATTTTAAAAATATGCAAACTGCTCTGTAAACAAATATTGCCAACAACCGTACTTTAGCCTTACTTTCACAAAAAATAAAACTATTAAAAGAATTAAAATATAACCAAGATTTTTAATGCAGTTTTATAGTTAAAATATATAAACTACTAAACTTTCATTTTAAGAAAAGCTGACATATAAAACAGGTACTGAAACAAACCTTGTCCATTAGTTTACTTGCATGAAGACTCAGGCTGTTAAAGAATATTTTCTTGCTCAACAAATGCATTTCTTCAATCGTTGTCAACAGCGTGGCTGCACTGTTTCCTACAATACCACTGAAAACAAAATTAAGATTAATTAAATATTCTGAAGGGGAGGAAACCTGACAGGATCAGATACTTTGGACAGCATTTAAAATAAAATTATTTTCAAGGTTGAAAATTTACAACAAGTATTTGCAGTATTAGCTGAGAGATTCACTCCTAAGATGACCATGAGAACAAGTGTCATCAACTATGTCATTAAGCAGGTATTAAGTAGAGACTATTTAAAGCTTTGCACAAACTTTAGTAGAATTATTTTTAAAATTTACCAGAATTTGTTTTTCTATTCTATAAATCTACCTCTCTTATAGAAAACAGATCACATAAAAAAAAAAAAAAGGGGTTGTTAACTATTCTGTCATACTTTCCTTTGGGAATAGTACCATTTCCTCTTTCTTCACTGTGATGTTAGGCATCTCCAAAAATAGCAGAGTTCATGCCTTGCTATTCTAAGTGCCAAGCTATTACACTTTGTGTGAGTACCACATAAACCTTAAATGCCACTGCATGACTATGCTCCTCTCTGTCTGAAGCAAAATTTCAGATTATAATCTTGTTGCATTTCATAGATCATTTTTCAAACTGCATTTTTGTCTCATTAGTCAGGTGTTCTTCCTATATACAGCAGGAATTACTAGGCTGGGAAAAGGTACTTTAAACAATGTATGATTAACAACACAGAAAGCTTTAGATAAGACTGCCTAAACCCTTCCATTTTAACATCACGCTTTCAGTTGCGCCAAGCTTTATAACCACTGGGAAACACAAACTTTGGAGACAGAAAAATGACAGGAGATATCCTTTACCTTTTTTTGACAATAAAATTAGGAATAGGTCTTACAGGTTTTCTATCTTAGACCTGTAGTGCCATCATAACTGAGGATTTTAAATACAGTGGGAGGTGTCCAAGAAGCACTTATCCCAGTCTGCCCAACATGTAAATAAATAAATGTCTTTTCAGACAGACAAGAAGCCCAGGTATTCACAGCAGTGATTCAAATTCTCAGCAGTTCATCCTGGGGCTGTGGAGGAAGACATTTCTGCTACTGCTGTTTCTAACCAAGATGAACTACTGCAAATGCCACAATGCATCAACGCAGTGGCACTGCTTCTTCTCCAGTTCCTGTGCTCCTGGCGGCACCTGGAAGGTTGGAATATGAGCAGTGTACCTTCAACAGTGAGATGTGGAATGAGGTAAGCGTCATTCCAATGGAAAAATGCAAGTGCACAATTAAAAAAAATGGTATCAAAAAACAGTTGTTTAAGGAAGATAATTAAAACTGAAGTTCTGCAGATAATTTAATTACACATTTTCTCAAAGGGGACTTGACTGTGTCATTTTAAATGTTTTATGTATTTTTTTTGTATAGTATCTGTATCTACTCAGAATAATAAAGGAACAGTTTCTGTGGCAAACTGATGCTATATTCCACAGCAGATTTTATATGAACTGAAGAATGACAACTGATAAATGGCACCTGCTTGATATCATGCACGTTTCTCCTTGATTTCACAGTACAGAGTAAAAACTAAGCCACAAAAATACTCTTTTAAACTATATTTTCTTTATAAATACAATTTAAAAAAAGACATCCCTAATGTACTTTGTAATTCTGCCTACCTGATTGTATGGTGGTAGAACTTGAGAAGATTAGAAATCTTGTACAGTAAAACTGCTCCTGGCTCGGCAACAATCACCTGCTCAATTCTAACCTGCAGAATAAAGAAATATCAGCATCCTTCAGGCCATACATTTCAAAAGCCAACCTCTGTGATTTTATATGCAATATATATTTGATTGTTGAAAAACAAGTTTAACCAGGAATAAAGTTAAAAGAGAACATCCAGTTAACTATAACATTCTGCTTGAACCAAAGTGCTTCTTGGTTGCTAAGCCTCTGGGTAGAAAACAAGCAGGCATATATAAAACAAGCAGGTATAAAAATAAGCTAAAATTAAAAATCCCATTTCCCTATACGTTTTTGTTGCAACCTGCTATTGAAAATTTCAAAATGATGAGATCATTTGATGAATTAATACCAGTACATAGTGGAATTCTCCCCAGCGCTGAATAGCAAGAACAGCTGCAAAATCCCCAAACCATAACAGCTGATCATTAGCATCATGCAGCAATCCACAACATCCAAAGAATTAGGTATTTTACCAAAAAGACAAAATTTCATCTTGATTAATCTCTCCTTCACTTAAAGGAGAGATTCCATACCTCCTACCGGTATGCAGTCAGATATATATATAACAAATTACCAGCTCTGCTGACTGTTTCTCTCAGCCAGGAGATACTGGCTACACAAACCAAAACAGTGCTGACTGTGTTTAGAGTTGGACAGTTGATGTGTTGCGTCCACGGTACAGGCAGTCCCAAGCCTCTCATAAAAGGGTGTCCCAAGGTCAACCTTTGGGCACTCATGAATTTGTGGCAGACACTCATCACAGCACTGTTCTCCCACATGCCCACACACAGACCATCAGCCACCACACGCTCTCCCAAGTTATCTGTCTGCAGCTCAATGGCACAGTAATGCCCTCTTGGCAGAGCCACTTGTGTGGAGAATTAACTAAGATTATGCTCCTTCAATCTGCTCCATTTGCACCTAAGCCAGAGACCAAAACCAAAGAATAATTTTGGCTCTTATTCACAAAGCTCAATGTAGGAAGTTAATTTCAACACTCGGGTCAACTCTGCTCTTCCATATATATATATGTATACACAGGGGTCTATCTACCTATCTCAAATGCGGCATAAAATGTCATTTGAGCTGGGATATGGAGGTGTACAGTGAAAGAGAATAAGGCAGGTGGGGGACAAAGATGAAAACAAAACCAAGGAGCTATACCTGAAAATAACAAAAAGAATTAAGAACTAGAAAAAGACAGAATAGGCAGGAGAGGAAAAAACCCCAAACATTTTAGGTTTAGGAAACAAAAATGAAAATAAAACACAGCAGGAAAAGAAGCATTGCTGCCTCCCAAACAGAAGTCTTCACTGCACATGAGAACCAAAATTTGCGAGTGACTAAACCTAACACGCTCAGGGAAGTCCTGGGCTTCTTGCTCTCATCATTACCCAATCCTCTGTGTCCTGCAGCCAGCTGATCATAAAAGACATCTGAAGTCTACATAAGGCATGAAAACCATTTTACTAGCTTTGACATCATCTTAAATGCTGTGGAAAAGATGAGAACCTTAATTTAAATGTTTTTAGGGTCCTCCTATTTCCATCTGGAATAAGAGGCCTGTGGTAAGATTCACCACTACTGAGTACTCAAGACTGACTTGGATGCCTAAAACTCAAACCACTATCAGTAAGAAATAGGGACAATTTATGCTACATGTAACCATAATCCTTCTTCAAAAGTAAGAAAAGTGTACCATAAGGTACATTCACATGGAAAGGCATAAACCGTAACAAAATTATCCGTAATTCTGTAAGTACTTGAAAGTGCTCGTGGAAATTCTACCACTAGGCTTTAATCAGCCTACTTTATATGTCAGCATCAACTCAAAGTGACAGGTTTGCAAACACCAGCAGAAATCCACTGGAAAATCAGTATATTGTGGTGCCATACAACTACAACAAAGAGTGTTTTCCCCGAACTTAACACAGTTATTTTTCTTAGCGTGGACAACCTTCCGAAAGAACAACGTCTTGGAGAAAAGACTCCAAACCGAGTCTATTTTTATTGTTCCTCTCAACACAATGGCCTGTGATTACCTAACTGCACTGTATGAAAGCTTTTCTGCTGGAGGGTTCTGGGGCTTTTTTTCTGCTTTTTTTTTGGGGTTTTTTTTTTTTTTTTGCTAAGGAAGACTTCCCCAGGGGAAACAATAAGTACTGCATATTTTACACTGGGAAGTCTAGACTGGCAGTGAGTTAACATAAGTTGCATTCTATTAAAATACAGAATACAATGGGAAGTCTTTAATTGTTCTTTGAGGAGTTTTTTGATTTTTATTAGCACAGTAACTACCGACAATATTTCAGGGCTATTTCTAAAGCTAGCAGAAGCACACAAGTGTGAAGAGTTTGGGAAATTAAAATGGGAGGTATTCTGTACCAAACTGTACAAAACACAAGTATTCAAAAGAAGACCAAAACTCCCTCTGACTTATACAAAGGTTTGATTCTATCCCTAATTACTTTGTTGGAATGCACAGAAACGTTGAACTCAAACATGAGCATTTCCTATTAACAGAACTAAAGCATGCAAGAAGAACACACAAAGCTTAGAAAGGATGTTCTCAAAACATTGTGAGAACAGCTTCTTTGTCTAATATGACACGTGGGTTTTTTCCAACAGGTCAGAACCGAAAGGCTCTGAAGGATGATCACAGTTATATGGCAATGGGCACAAACTGAGGCACTTGAGGTTTCCTCTGAACATCAGGAAACACTTTTTTCTGAGGGTGACACGGCATTGGTACAAGCTGCCTGAAGAGGTTGGGTCTCCATCCGTGGAGATATTCAAACGCTGCCCGGACACAGCCATGGGCAACTCTCTGTAGGTGGCCTGACTTGAGCAGGGGGCTGGACCAGATGACCTCCAGAAGTCCCTGCCAATCTCACCTTTTCTGTGATTGTGTGGTATTCTAAATGACACCTTCTCGAATCTTACCTCTCTTCAGACCTTATCTCTTTCTTACCAGGAACTTAAGTAGAGTATTCAGAGCCTGCCTGTTAACATTTGAGACTAATTATTTGGCCACTGGACACAGCTGATGCTATAGCATGCAAAAATAAATTTGTTATAATAGTATTTAGTTCATTACATTTTACTTCAAAACCACTTGGATTTATACACTGCAATTTTTTGTATCAGCTTCACCACGTCAAGTATTTTCTTTTGTGCTTGTGTGAAGCACGTTCTATAAATAAGACAGTCAATCATTTCATGGATCATTATTAATTATTTCTATCAAATGGGTCCCCTAAATCAACTAAGACTAGCCTGGAAAAAAAACAACTGTGGAGGGAAGAGACAGAAATCCAGCAAATCAGGGCAGCATCAAGATGGCAAGTAGGAAACAATTTTTCATGGGTTTCTTTCAATACAAGAGCTGGAGTTGTTAACAAAAGGAGCTGGCTTTTGACACAGCACACAGTTAAAACACGCACTTCCCTCCTGCAGGACATGGTATGAATACCAAGAATTTACATCAGCTTGACATATTCATGTAAGAAAAATCTACCAAGGTCTATCAAATATAAAGATAGCAGCTATGGCTCAAGAAGTCCTTAATAAGTCCACAAACAGGCAAGGAAAACTATTCTACATAGTTTCTATCATGACACAACTGGACAACTGCTACATTCTTCCCTGGGTATACGGTAATGGTTGGTCACTATGAAAAACAGGGTAGTAAAATAGATTAATTTGCCACTTGACCCTCTACAGCCATTCCTATATTCTTATCCCAAGGCCAAGTTTTTGTACATAGGGACTTCTGACCTTTAAGAAAAGTGAAAGAAAAATCAAGATAGAGGTTTAAGTATCTCTCACTATATGACTATTTAAACCAGTTATCTACAAAATGTGGCATCTTTCAGTTTTGAAGGGTTTTATGATTCTCAAAAGTTGAGAATCACCACAGGTGATGAAAATAAACTGTAGAGATGGGAACACAGATTCTGGAAAAACATGACAGAACATTTTTTACATTTAGAAAGCTAAGAAAACAAAATACTTCACCTTCAGAGGCCTGCAGACACCTTCTGTGATATGCCCAACTACTTCTTGAATATTTTCTTCCACACCTACAGTTAATGCAAACACATGCTAAAATTATGCAAATGTAATTCTCTTCTTCAAGACTATAAAACAAATAAACAAATGTAGAAGCTACTCCTCCATAAAAAGCATTATGAACTGCATGTTCTTTTCTCCACAAGACTAGTTTGCACCTCCTCTGAACTTCAAATCTAGCCATTAAGAAGTACCTGCATGAGGAAACAAGAGTCCTGGAGAGTCATTACCTTATGCTATGTGATTGCTTCCGAGCACAATATAACGTCTAGGGACTTGAGGGAGAAGGAGCCAGGGAAAGAATAAATGATCTAGCAAGAAACTGTGGCAGTAAGACTCAATATTAGCACTTCACTAAGCTAAATAGAAAAAAAAAAAAAAGGCCAGTGAGATGCTTAAGGAGCAACAGCACATACCATTTTGAAAGGCCTGAACTGTAAATACAGGCGGCTATCAGCGTTGGGTACTGACGTGCTCGCAGCATTGTTACAAATTAAATCACATATGTACCTCCACACTGCCGTGTGCTGCAGCAATAGCAAATGCTTCCTCCCCAGCAGCAATTGAAACTCGTCTTTCACAGAACTATATACAGAAGAGAGTATTGCCCTATCTTATCATGGAACACAAATGAATTGTTGCATGGCAACCGGTACTGTCATAAATCAATCAAACTGAAAGCAACAGATCTTCAAGCTCTCACTTCAGTAACAACTCAGAATAGATTTATGGAGACAGCAATACTTTAATTCTAATTTAAAACTTGTCAACAGGAGTTCATCTTCAGATGGGACCCATGCAATGAACAGTAAACAAACTGACTGTGACATGCGATAGAAATCAGGTGACCTGAAGCTCTATTTTGCAGCTCTGATTTGAGACTAAAAGACATTACCTCTGAGAGTAAAAAATATAAAAGATCAGAGTTGTGTGCCAATGTCTCTTTACACCAAGATACGTGAAAAGTCACATAAGCCAAAACAACTAAATTCAGTGTGGTGGCTGTAAGAATTTGAGTATACCAAATTGGTACGATAATAAAAATGTTTATATATTTGAGCATGATATCAAGGAAGAAAGCAAGATGATAAACCACAAGATGCATGGTGTGTTATGTAATGACTAGCTCCCAGAAACAACCTAACCATTTACACATTTTTTAGTAGGAACAGTCACACTTCCACTGTTCATCAATATAACAAGCACCTAGCACATTTGCAATCATGTATCTAGACCAGATTGACTTAACAACAAGTTCTTGGACACAAAAGTTTTATCTGCAAAAATGTAAAAGTTCAAATACCAAGGGATGTGAAATTATAAACTTGATCTCCTGCATGCTTGTGCCTTCACATATGATTTCATATCCAATTAATATTTTAGATTCAGAAAACAGTAAATTAAATCTTCCAGCACAATTCGTTATATAACTGTTACATGTAATACTATGTTATGCTGACATAAAAGAATTACAAAATAAAATTCTTAAGAGACCAAAAACACCTTTAGAAAACAGTTCATTACTGATGATGCACTTCTGGCTCCCTGCTACACCATGTTATTTTTGTCTGCATGGCCTTTTTTAAGGGAGAGATCTTTCTTGGACTTGATTTTGGTTCTGCTCTCCAGCTGGGTTCCTGTAACTCCATGAAAAATGGGTTTCTACTGCTTCTCCTAAACAGAATGCCTGCAGTTCTCCCTTCCCTTCAAGTGAAAGATCTCTGTAAGACTGGAAGGCTTCTCTTAGCTGAATACCTAAGCTCCAAAGAAGAGAACCAGATGCTTTAAGCTTGGCCAGTGCAAAGCAAAATAGTTCATTTTTCTGAGTATGTTTTCAGTGCTTAAAAATTTAATAGCATTTTGGTCAGATGAAAGAGATTTACAAGCTCATTTACAAGCTTAACATTTTAAAACTTTTTAAAAACTGTTCTTGAATACTTGACTATGGGCTACATAGTTGATTCTCTTAAAAGTAAAAACTGAGATGGGAACATTTCTCAAAACATGTGGGATTCACACATTTTTTCTTTCACTGGGACCAAATCACTCTCTATCTCACCCGTAGCTACACGCATGGCTTTTTTTTTTTTTGAAGTAGAGAAGGGAAGTTTTTGTGTAGCTGTGATTTACCACATTCTCCATAGTCCTGAAATGACAAAAGAGCTCACAGAAGAATTTAAATAGAAATCTCAGAATAGACTCCTGATTTAAAATAATAAAATCAGTTCCATCAGCAAAAAAAACCCTACCCAAACTGAAATTAGAGTTAAAAAATATTATAGGAAAAGATCCATCTCATCTAACTTTAGACCCCCAATTAGGTATCTAAACTATACTTGTTGCTTGGGCTCCCTCTATAGGAAAAAAAAACCCAACAAAACAACAGTTGTGATGACAATCTGCAGAAATTCTACTTTAGATCCAACTTTTTTGGGGAAGATTTGCCCTCTGGAGATGCAAACTTCTGTCACTATCTATAACTTCAAATAAACAAGATGTTAATTTTTTAAAAGGCTAACTGGAATTCTCTTAATCTCTGCTGTAGTTAGTCTGCACTACCAGACACCTGAAGGCTATATGACAGTATAGGAAATTCAACTTGAATCTCTCAGTACCACAGACACTGTACGCACTGAACAGCCACTACCAACTCCGGATCTGCATTTATCCAATACATATAACCTCAAGGGACTTTGTAAGGCTGCACTTCCTGTAGATGTTTCTTATCAAATTCAGTGGTACTTCATAAACCATCTCTGTCATCAGAAAAAGTTCCCAAAGATGCAGAACAATAGTTAACGGACAGCATCTCCTTGGTTGTTCCCAGTAAGAAGCTAGGAATCCTCTTTACGTTTCCTGAAAACTGCACAACAGTGGTGGCAAACCCATTCCTGCAGAGCTTAGAAAAAAATATTTTTGCTTCAGATAGAAATACTGAATCCCTTGTTTACACTAGTCTCTAGGGGAAAAACGTTTCGTCCTGGTGGCTGCTTTAGAACCTTTTACCCCAAAACATTTATAACATCTATATTCTCACACAGTTTATTCTGATCTATGGCTGACATGCTCTAAATATATCTGATTATGTGGTCACAGCATCTCAGCCTGACTTCCTGACAGAAGGGCAAGGGATTTAATAGTTAAATAAAGCACTGCACAACGAGGTGAGGTTACTGCAGCAGCAGTAGCACAGTCAACAGCTGAACTAGACACAGTAGCATCCTTGATGTGCCCAGCTTCTCCAGAGGGACTCCCCAGTGACAGCAGACACATCAGATGGTCATCTATAAAGAATTACCATGTGTTTTTCTCTACCATAAAGCCATCATGAGGCTTGCTTTCTTGTCTCCCCAAGATAGTCGGTAAAAAATATTAAATTAAATTCTATAGTATGTGGTAACTGTGATTAAAAACCAACAACATTGGTCGGTTTGATTTACCACAGCCTCCTTGCTCATGTACTATTAACTGGGAAAGCCAATTACTACATCCAGCAGGAAGGGAAATGAGAATGCAGACTAGCTTTAACTGTCAGAGTAAGACTCAATTAAGGTGTGAAGTCTGGAGCTCACTAGATCCAGATCACGTGTAAGTTCTTCCACCACGTTTGTTTCCACTGAGTACACATGATTAATTCACTACAAGTCTTTGGCTGAAGCAAATCATAATACAGGTTCTACAGGATAAAGGCCTTAAAACTAGAGGTCCAATGTACTTAAAATTGAGAGCAAAGGGACTGAAGAATAAGCATGAGAATCCGTAGCCCTGTAAATATGAGAGAGCTTTGATATTAAGAAACTTCAAAGCTCCATGAGCAGCTCTGACCTCCATAGACCCGTAATTCCGTTTTGCTTGTACCACAGAAGGACGGAAATTATAGGAAGAAGGAATTCTTTTTAAAAGCTTACAAAACAAACAAGCAAAGAGCAACACGAATCCTTGACATATCAATAAGCAACCCTACACAATGAGACAACTAGTCTAAAATGTCCCTCTGTAAATTTAGTGTAAACCTATTACAAGCACAGTAAAATGAAAAGAGTGAAATCTGAAACATTCTTCTTCACTAAGGGCTTTCTTCTGCAAAATGCAACCACAAGCTACTCTGAAATTATTTCCAAGAAAGTCTAAGCTCAGACTCTCATAGATGAAGCCCAGCCCAAGAAATTAATCACACTTTCTGACTTATGTCAGACTTACTTTCTATCACTTCCCAATTTATGTTTTAAAATCTGGTACTACCTTGAATAGTTACAAGCTTTAACATAGCTTCTAGGTGTTCTTTTTCAGAAGCTGTAGCTTGATGCAACCAGGCCAGCATGTCTCCTACGTACCTAAATAAAGACAGAAATTTCTGGGTAAATTAGCAGTTTATGGTGTCAGGGATTCACAGTGCTAACAGGCAAAAAGAGGATTATTTCATAGACATTCTTGCTAGTACTGTACCTCAGAGGATCGTGGGAGTGCATTTCGATAGGGCGGGGAGTACCTCCCAGACCTCCTCTAGTAAGAGCATCTATAAAGCCACGGACTACAGCGCTCCTCCTAGCTGTCCCAAACTCATCCAAAGTGTACCTGTTATTGAAACATGAAAATGGGTAAAACAAAATGGTTCACCTCGTCACAGTTTGTTAATTCAGCTTTACAGGTAATGCAAGTAACCGTTTTTATAGTTCTGGAAATCTTGCATTGATGCTTCTATGCTGAAGCATTCAAAACCGTCGGGCTTTCTTGCCTCCTCTAAACATACCTTTTCCCTGATCCTCCCATCCCCTTACCCCACACAAATAAATAAACAAATGAAAAATCAGCTTTTCCATTTTTTGCACATGTAAGCATGTAGTGACAGGTGTAGGACTCCTGTTCACACAGGGTCCAGCTGTCAGGAGCAGCAACTTACTTCACTGCAGCACAAGGATTTCTCCTTCTAGCAAAAAAGTAATTTTCATTTGATAGTTGTTCACTGGTTTTAATCAAATGGGATTTGGTTAGATATTTAATGGATGGACAAACACAGCCCAGAGCACATAATCTCCAATGCTTTCCTGGTAGCAGAGGAGGTACTGAGAAGATACACACAGCTCATTTTTGGAGCAGACTGCCTTCCTGTTGGGGCTGAAGCATGACAGCAAGTGAAGGATGGGAAATTAACACTGCTAACGTCCCTGCTACAGCTGCTTAGAAACGGGATTTTTGCTAGCCATGGAACACTTCTAATTTTTAAAAAACCCAAATTTAAGGATTTTGAACAAAACAGACACATTGTAAAGATGAAAAAGAAAAAAAAGAGACATGACAGTTTATTTTTCCAACACAACTGAAGAGTAAGCATGGTGTCACTTACCAATGACACCCAGCAGCTGAACAGATATGAAAATAATAATAATAAAACTCATTTTACTCACTGACTAAAGTTAAAGGAGTACTGCATTCTCAATTAAACAGAGGTGGAGAACAAAATACAGTAGAAAATAATACACTGTTTCAAGTATGTTCCAAGTTAAGTTCAATTAGGTTTCTATTATGCTCTAAAAAGTCCAAGGGATCCTTCAGTTCTGCTCATTACGATTTGAGAGACACGGGAAAAAGCATGCTGAAGAATTCTGAAACAGCTATATAATAATCATTGAAAATACAGCAGCAAATCAGATCTTGTGATCTTCTTATTAGTTTAGAAAACAGCACTTAATGATAATCTTGTTTTAAAAAGAAAAACTAATTTTCTTCTTGCTCTCAGTTAGAACAGGATATAACTACAACAAACCCCTGCATTTTAAAAAAATGCAGTAATAACTATTATTTACACTAGAAACACAGTATTTACTACTATGTTGTTACACATACTCATGTTACAGGAAGGAAAGAAAGTCTGGATTCTTTTCAACCTTGTTTATTTTCTAAAACCCTGTAAAGTAATGATCACTGGGTGGGTGGGGGGGAGTGAGAAGGAGGGGGAGAAAAAAAACCTTTGAAAAAATCAGAGTGGAGGATGGAAGAGAAACACTCCTTTGAGCCATGACTCCGTGTATTTTCTACAAAACAGTTTCAAATTTTTCTGTTAGAACCAGGAAGAGAAAAAAAAAAAACCCAAAATGTTTATTTCAGATCCTTACTGACCGCAGCTCCCGAAAGTCCATCCGTGATGCAATCTTTCTGCCACTTAGGGTTAATGAGAGGCAAGTCAATACAGGAAAACAAGAATTTGTAGGTTTGTCTCTAAACTCCTGCTCTTCTCCATCTTACTGACTTTCACCCCATTCAAATAACAATCGTGATCAGATGCAAGGGCAGTGATTTGGAGGAAAGGTGTAGAAAATCAACACCTGAAATTTACTTTCTTCTATAACGTATTATTTTACATTCTGATCTCAGCAGTTGTTAGGTATACAAATATTTTTGGAAGGGAATAAACTAAACTTTCAGATTGAAAATGTAAAACATCAGTAGTGCCACTTTGATAATACTGCTGTAATAGGAAATGTGATGACAGACATATGGCTGTATCTTCTATAGTAACGTTTACTGTCACTTTTTCAGCAGAAGAAAAATCCTACCTACCAAGCTCTACATTTGGTAATACTAGCACAGCTGTTGGCAAGAGAGGGGTCAGAAGCAAAACAAAGTATTTTTTGCAGATTCATTTTAAACTGGCCAGCTGTGGGTTTATAGAGAAGATGGGTTTTCTCCCCATAATTGTTTAAGAAAGCAAAACAATGTTTTTATGACCTTTGAAAATAACACAATTTAATTTGTTACAGAAAATATAAACTGTATCTATATAGAATTCTATAAAATGTTGTGAACACAGACATGACTGATCCTTTGCAGCTGTGAAAAAAGGGCCTGGAGGGGGAAATGCAACAAAGGACTCCATAGCCCCAGCTACAGCCCCATGTACTGTAACATGCAACATGCCACATGTACTGGCCACATGCAACAGACGAGGAGGTCGAGTGACACCACCTGCCCTTGAACCAAGTAACTGAGCACATCAGGATGTGTGCTTTCTCTTATCCTGACAGAATTCTGAAGGTCCACTTGCATTATTTATTTTCCCCATGAAGAGCTCCATTGTCACATACCACCATCGTGGCACATTTGACATTCTCAAAGACCTTTGAAACACAGCCCAGTACTCTGCTGTCCAGGATGCCTGTGGCTAAAAGTAATTTCAAACAGTCGCAAAATGTCATGAAAACATTTTTTTTTTTTTTAAAAAAAAAAAGCAAAGTATAAGTGCCACCTCTTCAGGTATGGCCACTCCAATAAAAACAGTTCTTACAGTGCCACCTGATGGTTAAGTTGACTCTACTAACTACTATTTCATCATGTCAAGCACTCCCTTTGGCAAATTCTGAACAAGAACTGAACATTAGCATATTTTTAATATATATGTATATACACGTACACATATAAATAAAAGTCACTCTAGGGTTTAGAGGCCCATATGTAGTAAGATTGTTTTTAACAGATTACCATACAACTTATAATGGTAGACATTCTTACTTACTACCAGGAGCACTACAGTAAAAACTAATTAGCCTTTATAAATTTTTTACTTTGGGAATTTAAATGAGATAATCACGTGATTGCAACAGCATTTTTTTCCTCAGAAAAGCCCTACAAGAAGATAGCAGAAGTTCACAATTTATTTAGGTTAAAAAAAAAGTCTGACATTTTACTTTAATTAGAAACTACTAAGTTGGAAAAAGCCCAATGACATTTAATGTACCGTGATGATGTCAAAACGACTTCTGAAATTCAAAGAAGTTGAAATGCGACTTTTTCAATTATTTTTTTTTAAAATCTGACAGAAGACTAAATTGCCACAATCCTTGGCACTGTAATTCATACCCATCTTTAAATTTTAAAGGCTGGAAAAAATAATTTCTGTTAGAAATTATGATGAACATTTACTTACTTATACAGGACAGGTCTATCTTGTAAGGCTTCCATGGCTTGGGCGAGAACTGGAGAAATGTCACATGATTCTTGTGTCAAAGTCCTGCATTCATCTACAAAATATCAACACAGATAAAAGCACATTCTTTATGCTGTAATACCTTCTATAAAAAAGGCTGTCAAATAAGTTAAAAAGCTCAAAGGATTTTAATTTTGAATTGAAACCTTCAGAATATGCTGCGTGGCCTAGTTCATGTTAATGTTAAATCCCTCCCCCTCCACAGTACTTTGCTGTAAATGGATGTCCATCACAAATCTCAACAATAAGAAAAATTAAAGGAAGCTTAGTACCCAGTTGTACCCACATACAAATGTAAAATCATTCAGGTAAACAATTAAGAGAAAAGGGAGCAAGGATTTAATAACAGAATCATCACAGACTGGTTTGGGTTGGAAGGCACCTCAGAGATCATCTAGTCCCAACTCCCTGCCATGGGCAGGGACACACTCCATGAGCCCAGGCTGCCCAAAGCCCCATCTAAGCTGGCCTTGAACACTGCCAGGGCCTCACTACCCTTACAGGGAAGATATTTTTCCTAATATCTAAGCCAAACCTGCCCTCTTTCAGCTTAAAGCCATTACCCCTTGTCTTATCACTCCATGCCCTGGAGTGGAGCGTTTAAACCAGCTGTGGGTTTAGTTTAGGATCTTTTATTTTTTTCCTTTAATCACATGAATCTTGTATATTCAATGCATAAATGTGGAAATCATATAAACTAAATCAAGGATCGGCATGATAATGATGAATTTTCATTAAGGTGAAAGCACAACAATTACTTAAGGCTTCAGCATCCACTGAACAACAGCTAACTGATACCTCACTGCAACAGCTTTTCTTCACAAATATTCCTGCCAGTGTCTCGGGAGAAGAGACAAGTAATACAAAAGCTTCTGCAGTTTACACTGTCAAGACATCTCACTGAACACTGACGCCTGGATCCACAGTACATATGCAAAACAATAATAAAAAAAACCCTTAAAACACACCTACTATAATTCAAAATAAGGGTGGTTTTTTCTTTTTTAAAGGTAATAAGCCACTCCTCGCTCTAAATTTGATCTTATTAGCTAACTGCCAAAGAACTTCTCTGTGACTTGCAAAAAAATGAATTGCAATATGCTTAACAGTTTGCTTAGACTACAGAACTGTAGTTGTTCTCTGTAGAAAATAGTCTGAAAATACAAATAAACAATACAATTTTACAGAGATAAGATTGTCCCAAAAAATGAGAGAATCTACAGTTAACTTATTGGTTCACAACAAATTTTTCACTAAAAAGGAAACCCACAGCCTTGTTAATGAATCTTGGAATGGGTTTTTGCTGAGTTTAATCCACATCAAGGAATTAAAGGAATCATTATAATAATATTCATAAACATAAAAACATTCTTAGTCCTACTTTGAGTCCATCTGTAAAGTCGTTCATAAGATGTCTCTTGCAGTAAGGCCATCTGTTCCATAATTTCCAAGCTACGAGACAAAAAGATTTTATATGAAATACTATTCTAGCTAGTACTAGCAAAGGCATTTACAAATCAAATAAAATACACCATTATTAAAACTATTAAAACGTTATGGTATGTTACTGTGGCTTTATGTGAAATACTCTGTATAGCTGTATGATATAAATTATGAGACTTTGCTACAACTTCCGCTTTTAATGAGTAAATGGTTATCTTGCACTCATTTAAGCAGCACTCACCCTGCCCTCTGCTGATTTGTCCGGAGGAGAATCTTGACATCATCGTGAATTTGCTTTACTCTTCCCAAAGCCTTGAAAAAATCCTACATCAATTGAAAGAAAAAAAAAAAAGCAGTGTTTAAAAGCAGTAACTTCACATTCAGATCCCTAGCACTCTGTGTGCCCCATTTCAATTCCATTTATGTCCCTCACAGGTCTGTGTTACAAGTGTTGCCTTTAAAATAGAAATCCTCCCCTCGCATTTCACCCTTCGTTCCACATTAACAAACAGCCCTAGGATTTTTTCTTTCCCAATGCACCATATCCTTCAGGAAAAACACAGAATAAAAAAAAAAAAAAAGGAAGAAAAGCAATAAAGACTTTTCAAACCTGTCTTTTATGTAGCCTGTATGTGCTTTATACTGATTTGTTAACACTCTGGGAAGATTTTGAGGACATTATGATGAATTTTATCATCTTCTCCCCATTGACATTAGCCACTAAAGAGCAAACTGGAACATTATAAAATGTGGTGATTACGGGTTGGTATTTTATTGTTTTCATGTAATAGGGTAACAATTTCTAGGAAAAAACAAACATTTGCAATAGACTAGAACAAGCTTTTCCAGGACAATCCTCCACCGCTAAATAATTCAGCAGCAGCGGAAAAAAAACCCCACCAAAACCAAACCCCAAAACAAGCAACTAGCAACACCACATAGGGCCAACGGTTTATTTTGTTACTGTTTTAGGGAGCAAATGAAATCCCCTAAGGTTTTCAAACACCGGTCTTATTATGAAGATGTAACTGTTTGTTACACCTTTTACGACTTCAACACAATTTGCCTCAGAAAAGCAGAATTCCATTCTGGCTCAAGTCATACACGAATACACATATCCTAAGCGAAGCAGGCAAATGATTTAACCCACTGCCTTGCGTCAGTGATGCTGAAGATCGTGTATTATAAAAACCCAAATCACTCTTCCTTCAAGGAAAAAAAAAACCAAATTAAAACCCACCAAACAAGAAGCCTAATTAAAAATGTTTCAAGCACGCTATTTGAGTCTAGCACAGGAGAAAACCACATGATTTTACTGAAGTTTGCCAGTTCAGCAGCACAACTGTATCTCAGTCACTTCTGCACATTTTTTAGGCAAAGTATCAAAAGGACTAAGCCTTCTATTGTGAACCAATGCTGTCATCACTCCCTGCTACACCTGTTTAGAGACCTGAGTATTTTTTCACAGCAACAGTTGGTATGAAAGCATACAGCAATTACCCAAGCACACAATCATTTAACACATTCCATTTATGCTTTCATTAGCACTGTTTATGGTTATCCGCTCCATGTCTTTAATAATGCTTTAACTGCAGACAGGATGCTTGTGGAAATGAGATAGTATGTCTCAGCAGGTAGTCTACGTTTAAGTGAAGGTTTCTATGCAACTACAATAATAAAAAACTATTAAGTGCACTCAATTCTTTCATTATTCAGCTTGCTTTTACTGCAGAACAATGTGCCTGCTTATCCAAACCATAAGCATATTCAAAAACTTGTTTTGGAAGGTGGCTAAAAGTGAATCAGTGCCTACTATCTTCATCAACCAAATCATAACGAGGAAAAATCTCAGCTTACATTGTTTCAAGTCACTGAATGCCTCCACATATGCAAAATGCACACATACACACGTACAAGGGTAATACTACATATTACCAAAGCACTGCAAACTTCTCATTTCCTTTGAGTGTGATGAAGCTTTAAAACATCTTCACTGAAAAGTCAGGCTTCATAAAGGTCTTTTTGAAGTGCAGAACCATTTGCCCCTTAAACTCATTACACAAACTAGAATTTAATGTTGATTTTCTTTCTTGTTACTTGAATCTTTCTTTCATCACATATTTCAACATCATCAGAAATTTGCCATTTTGTTAAAAGGTAGATTCCTCCATAAAAAATTCAATTACAAACTGAAAGTAAGATCTCATGTACAATTCATCTAGGATGCTTCCACATTTTAGTTCAGGGCAAAGCTTTTAATGTTCATTGAGTTACCTCAGTAATTGGCTCATCTTTCGTGCCTCGAAGGAGGTTCATTTCATCTGGTGTCAGCTGGAATTTTGCTATGAATGCATCTGCAACTTGTGCTTTCATTTCTAGTCTCTGACTGTAATAAAACAAAGTTAAAAGAACATTACCTCTTAATGCTCATCTTGGATTTATTTTGCATATTCATATTTTTGGAAATGTAATTAGCATTAGAAATGAGCGTTAATAAATTGTAACAGCACATTCCTGCCATGAACCACTTGAGTTGTACCTTGATGTACAATTTTCTACTGAACTTACAGAGATTACTGAGTAAAGACAATATAAAGTTAACACATTTGAAAACTAGTAAGTTCTTTTAAAAGAACACCCCTTAAGCGTTTGTATCACAAATTACTTAACCCAGATACTTTGTGCTCACACAATGGTAATGCCTGCAGTTACTTCCTTCCAAATTAATCAAGAAAAGAATAGGTTTTCACCTCCTACTTTCAGACAGACAAAAAAAACTGTAGCACCCAAAATAAGGAAACGATCATTAACCTACTTTTCTATAGAACAAATCAATTCCCTTTTAACATCATCGGGGTGGGACAGAAAGTTACAAAATCTCACAAGCAATCAAAACGTACCCGTTAATTAGCCCTCCCCAAAAGAGACAAAGCAGGGATGTGATGCGCACACGCCACCTAGTGAGCAGCGCCTTTGCTCACACACTGTCACACAGTCACATAAGGACCCAAACACTTTAATTCCGCGGGGAGGGCCTGGAACTCCCGTAGCAATGGGAAAATAGCTCGAACCGTGACTGGAGCACAAGGCACGGCACGAAATAAAATCTACTCTTGCTGGACATTGAGAAGACAGTAATTAGATATTTGTAGAAGGCAGTGGCTCAATTACTTTAAGACCATTTTGGCTTCCAATGTAATTATGGCCAGATAAATATGCTGTTATTAGAGGGTGGTAAGACAGGCAGGTACACTTACAATACTGACTGTAATAATTAAATTTCCTTGCAAGACCAAAGCTTGAAAAGTAAGCTTTTACTTACTACTTAGCCTTGAGAAGAGGAAGCTGAGGGAAGACTTTATCACCACCTACAATTACCTGAAAGGAGGATGTAGAGAGGTGGGCAATGGTCTCTTCAGCCAGGTGACAGGAGATAGAACAAGGGGAAACGGCACAAAGCTGGGCCAGGGCAGGGTCAGATTAGATGTTAGGAAAAAAATTTCTCACTGAAAGAGTTGTCAGGGCCTGGAACAGGCTGCCCAGGGAGGTGGCTGAGTCACCATCGCTGGATGTGCTTAAAAAAAGGGTAGATCAGATACTTAGGGACATGGTTTAGCATAGGACAGGAATGGTTCGACTCAATGATCTTAAAGGTCTTTTCCAACCTTGTGATTCTGTGATTCTCTACTACCCAACTACTGGCTGGACTGCATTCAGCTGTAAGTTAACAGAAAACTGGCTTCCCTTCCATAGACACAGATGGCCTTCCCACCCTGCCGTTTCCACAAACTCCTTTAGAGATCTGACTAAATGTTTCCTAATTGTCAGCGCTCCGGCGTCCTGAACAGTGAGAGTGAAAGGAATAAAAATCCAAATGTGTTTTAACATTTATGAAAATGAAAGCAGAAAGAAAAATGGTACTGCTCTCAAGAGGTGACAGGACCAGGGGTTGTTTAGATTGGGTATTAGGAAAAAATTTCTTCACTGAAAGGGTTGTCAATCACTGGAACAGGCTGTCCAAGGAAGTGCTTGAGTCACCACCCCTGGAGACACTTAGAAGATGTGTAGATGTGGTGCTTAGAGACAGTGTTTAGTGGTGGGACTTGGCAGTGCCAGATTAATGGTTGGACTTGATCTTAAAGATCTTTTCCAACAAAACCAATTAAAATTCTATGGTTCAGACTTGCACAGAAGACACCAAAGCAAAAGGGAAAAGCAAAAACTTACATGCTTTAATACCACATCTTTAACTGTCAAGTCAGGTTTCCCCACGGTCCTATACAGACGTGGCTGTTTTGCCTTTACAATGACAGTTTTGGAATGCTTAAAATCCATCCATCTGGCTACTTAATTTTACCTAAGCAAACTCTACAATTGCAAATTCTGGGTCTTAATGAAGTTGAATCTTTCTCAGGGAAGGAGCAAGTGTGACGGAGGATAATTTTTCGCAACTAAACAGGCACTGACAGCAGATGTTTCCACAAAAATTACAGTCTTTTCCAAGAAATCTGGTGGTAGCTCACCCCAAGCGATGAAGAACACAGAAGAGGTCTACAAAGGAAAGGCTCAAGAGTGCATAGGCACCTTGGAAATGAGAAAACACAGGTATAGGAAGAAAAGGTGAGAAAGGTATTTGAAAGAGAGGAAAGAGATTCAGAAACATCATGATGGTTTGGCATGGAGGTGGAGTCAGTTTTCTAGCACAAGGAATAGGGCATGGGCATTTTTAACAGATTCCATAATTTTTAGCAGGAAGATTAGACAGTAAAATCCAAAGAAGCCATATCAGAAATTCATCAGAAAACAGAAGGAAAAAATATCAAGAGAAGCTGTCTACAAAACATACAAGAATTAAGTCAGGAGAATACTAACAAAAGAGTATTTTTAATTAAATATTAGGCTTGTCAGAGATTTTCTTATAACTACATCATTCTCACAACACAGCTATGGATCAGGTCTGCACTGCAGTAATGTACTGCATCATTGCAGTGATGCCTGAGCCAAGCTGCTTAGGCTGCTTCAGCCATCCCTGCCCATCCCTTGCCCATACTGCCCCTTCCACTGCGCCAGACCCACTGTTCATGGTGTCGTGCAGTGGATCAGATCAGGGACCAAATCCAGCTGGGGCAGGGCGGGGGAAGGTTTTTTTTTATTTATTTCTCTTGGCAGGAGATTACATGTATTCTCTAACTCAGGTTACCACAGGCCTGTATGTACTAAGGGACTGAGGGCTACACTAAGTTCTCTATGGCATAGTGAGCTTCCAGTGGCAAGGGGTAATGACTTAACTACTGCTATGATGAAAACTACACTTCAGAACTCTTCTGGGGTATAAAAAAGATGTAAATTCAATAGTATATTATTATTAACCACCTCCCCTTTCAACTACCCCCAAATGATATATGACAAATTGAAAATCAAGCAAGAACACTTAAAACTTCACCCAGTGATCACACTTTCAATAGTGCATTCCTTTTCCACACCGCTGTGCTGAGAAAGTCTAATCCATCAATGTCACCGTCACTGGATTTGGTTGAAACAGCAGACAATGTAATTTGGTGAATTAACTTTATTTAATAGTTGCTTTGAGTCTCCCCTCTCGTGACAGAAATCTCAATTTAATATAAAACTACAAAGCTGAAAAGACTTAGATTGGATTATCCCTCCCTCTAGGGAAAAGAGAGAAGGTAGGAAAGAGACCAGAGAAAGCAAGATCTTTGGTTTCAACTCAAACAGGATCTCCCACAAGAGCAGATGGGATGTTGAGAAACTTTGCTGTTCTTTGAACCTGCCTCCTGTGTGCATAACTTCTAAGCGCTCTTATAGATCTCAATTTACTATTATCTCCTGTTCTTCAGATTTTTAAAATGTATTTTTATAGGTACTCTCAGCAATGGCCTGTATACTTCCTCAAAACTGGGGGCAGGGAAGGCCTGATCCTAAGAAGCACAGCATAACAGGTATAGGCATCTTTTCAGCTTGCTTTGCAGATTTATTGGAATTAGGGCTGTAGACCTCCAAAGAACAAGGGCCGGAGTCACACACTGTACAAACAGCACGCTTGTCAGCCCACACCGGAAATCTGTGCCCCCTTCACTCCTGTAGTTATAGAACTGAACAACTGCAGAAGACCTCACAACTGGATCTCTTTTCTCCTGCAAGTCCTTACTCTGCACAGTCCTCTATTCCTTTTTTGCTGCTACAAAGAACATGGCTCAATCAAACATCATGCTTTAAAGCCATTCCCATCCCTGGCTGTGCTTTTGGCTAAGACCTGCTGTACTTGCTCACTGACCCACTCTGCACACTTCCAGTAATTAAATTTTACAAAACAGAGTCAATATATTAAACTCTTGCATACTGCCAAGTTAGAAGTCCCACAACCCAAACACGAAGTAACAGCCTCAAGGTGGCAGTCATGTTTCAGCTATCTTTCTCAAGATGGTGATTCAGAAGTAGTGAGAAACATCTATCCTAAACCTAAAACAACCCCATGCACCTGAATTTTGACAGGGCGATTTTTTTGAGCTCTTTACTAAGGACATGGGATTTTAAACTACTTAATTTCCAAACTCAGGTTAGGCACCTCTGCTTATGCTGGCTAGGAAAAGTTGCTTTGGTCATCAATCTGCATCAGAAAGAGATCGCAAATCCTAGATGATAGATCAGGAACAAAACATCTGAGTGCTACAGACCCTTAACTTATACCTGGTAGTACGCAGTATTAATGAGACCAATAGACATACATGAAATAAAATACCTCTGCGAATGTATTTCCTCTGACATCAGCCAAACAGCTATTTAACTAGAATTTAATCAATCTTCTTAAAGCAGGGAAATGGATTAAAATTTCACTAGAGCTTGCTATAGTTATTTCCCTGGGATAAGTGCAATACAAAACACAAAACAAAAGCTAGAGTAGGGGGTTCTTACATATAACCCACAACTGTGTGAAGACAAGTCGGACATTTCAAGACCAGGTGGCCTTTCTGTAACATAATGATTCCTCAATTGTCTCCTAAGCCTGTGCAGTACAGCAGAGGAAAGGCAACGGTGCTGTTATCTCAAAGTTGGCTTGTTTTTTTTCTTCCCTGCATAAAGGAACAAACCTCACGGATCATGGGAACACAGCACCAATGCAAAGGGGGATGTGCCAAGTGCTGGTAGACTTTGGGGCTTGGGCAGGGGACGGGACTCCAACAAAGAGCAATTTCCCCAGTTTTAATCGTTACCAGGGAGACAGGATTCTTTTGCAAGAGAACTCAAAAGGCTGGGAAAACTATGCACTTCATGCACTTTTCCCTTGAACCAAATACAAATGTGCACTGTTTGTTAGGATTATCACCTAGACAGCTCAAAAAATGAGGTGGAGGAGAAAAAGCCTTCTCCAAAGTTTAATTTTATCTTGCCACCAAGTACAGCATAAAAATCAGCTAGCTTCCTCTACCTAGGACGAGTATGTTCTGAAATTACTTTCTATTTGTGGTACTGAGGATTGAACACAATTGTAAATCCTCAAAAAGATGGCATATTTCTAACTCATAATGAAATAACCACCATTTTCAGCAGACATGTATAAATGCTTTTCAGCAGCAGCTGGAAAACTTCTGTCATGGTTTTTGTGGAAGGCAAGTATACTAGGCTATATAACAAAACAGTTAGATGCAAGTAACTGCTAGGAAACCATTCTTAAGAATAAGCACCAGGTACAAAAGTGCATTTGTAAATGCTGAGAAGAAATTGTTTTATTCTACATTTTGTCTGTCAAACACTTCTTTTAATTAAGAAGAACCAAATAAGAACATATGCAATGACCAATTCCATCACAGAATATAATAATGAAATTTTATCCTTAATTAAAAAAACAGGAAGGTACAGAAAAATCAGAGT
Source organism: Zapornia atra (assembly GCA_013400835.1). Lineage (NCBI taxonomy): Eukaryota > Metazoa > Chordata > Aves > Gruiformes > Rallidae > Zapornia > Zapornia atra. Next base: position 109,216 of record VZTU01012522.1, read on the forward strand.
GAACTGTCTAATGTTCCCAGGCTACAGGAAAATTGCAGCAATATTAGAGAAGACTTTAGTGAGTCCTCATCTGAAAAAGAGATCACAATCCTGATCACCTGTGTTCCAGAACAATGGACTCCCGTTAGACCAGAGCTAGGCAATGATCATGGGAACGGAGAACCTAATTTATAAAAGGAGATAAAGGAAGCTTTTAAGATAAAGGACAAGATGAGAAAACAGCCAATTTATAGTCAAGAATTAGGTTGGAAATTAGGGAAAGGCTTTTACTGAAAAGAACAAGCTTTTGAGGTAAGCGTTCTAAGAACGGCAATGGGTACAAAATGCAAAAAGAATTAATGAGGTATATGTTGAATAGCTGATGAGTTCTGAAAGTCATCATGCAAATCATAGCTGGCAGTAGGAGAGTAGGCCTGAACTTACAAGTTTTCTCCCATCTGTAATCCCTGTCTACAGACAGCTAGCCTGGAATGCTGCAGCCCTGCCATACAATACATTCCGCTCTAAATAAATAATAATAAAATAGGTAAAAAGCAAAAAAACTGAATCAAAAGTTTAGCAGCAGATGCCACTAACTGCACTGAAACAATTCAAACCTTATGAAACCAATTACTAAGCACTAGGACAAAATGTTTATATGCTCTGAAATAAATTCATAGATTTTAATAGTTGTCTACGTACTGATCAGGCTTCCTATAAGCATCATTGGTATCGATCTACAGAATAGTCTGGATAAGCAATTTTCACATGGAAAGCTTCACAGCAATCCTCATACATATACTTACTAGGTAAATCACTGTTCAACAATGGTAAAAATACAAGATACAGTTTCTAACTTGCAAACACATAAAAACCAGTGTATTTCCAGAAAACAGATTCTTTTCCATCTTGTAGAGGTCAGCTAGTTAACACTATCATATCAGACTCGTATCTTCAAGCATATCTTTATACAATCTGATAAAAAGCCATTTGAAATGGGATTGCTTAGTCTAGCTTTAGATCTGCCATCAAATTCAAAAATGTTGCCAAAGGCATGAAAGTAACACACTGTCCTCTACATCCACCTGGAAAAAGATCAGAACAAATGAGCTTAACCAGCAGCAAAAGGAGAACTAAACCAGGCAGTAGGAAGACAATGAAGAACCAAAATCAATTTCCAGGGGAGCCCGTGGGCTGTTCCTAGACTTTTAAGAGCAGATTAGACAAACATCAGTCAGGAAAGGTACCACAGAACTAATTCTGCACTTCTGATGAATGTTTCTCAACCTGTTAAGGCCATACCTCATTACATACTGGTCAAGACTATTTCATGCCACAAGAAAGTACATGGTTGCCAGGTAGAAAAGATGGCAAGAAATAAGGCTCTGCAGTTTCTCTGCTGGTCATGGCTAGAATATGGAAAATTTGGGTTGGTTTTGGTGTGTCCCGTCCCGTCCCCCCCCCAGATCCACTTCAGCAGTTTTAATTCCTGGTTTATGTCCCACTGCCTATGCTTTACTTCAGTACAAACCAGGAAAGAAAATCAGCCTCAGAATTTCAAGCCTTCACCCTCCCCCACACCGAATTATAATTCAGTTTGGGCAATAACTGCTTTTTCTCATGAAGCATATTCACAGGAATAAATGTAATTACAAGTTTCAAAAGGTCAAGACATGAAATACATCTTCCTGGTACAATCCACCGGATCACCACTTTTCTCAGCATATGCTGATGAAAGCAAACCTCCCGAACCTGCCACATATATTGCTGAACTTCCTGCATCATTTCCAAATTGACTATGATGAAGAAGATATTTCGTTAAAAAGAAAATTAAAAAAGCATCACCAAGAGGCAAGCATGAGGAATCTGTAGTGCAGCACTGCTGAAGCAGCAGATACTGATAAACATTTTTCCTAACACTTTTGACCTTGTATTGAGCACAGAGGTGACAGTCAAATCATTCACTGAACTCCAAGAACTGTGTTTGCTAAATTTAAATAAAGAACGAGTATGAATGTAATTCAATTAAAATAAATTGAGTACACACTGCTGCGTTCCAAAATATGTATTTAAAAAAAAAAAAGCAGCAATGCCAGTGCTACAGAAACAGATTTTCCAGAGTCAATGTAATAAGGACTCTGACTTCTAAAGACACATTTTGCTCTGTTTAATAACACAATCAAAGCCAGCAAAACAAGATAATGTGTAAAGCTCTCCAAGTGCATAATCTCAATAAAAGCCCTGAAAGTTTAGCCTGACTCCAATTGTATCTTGGGAGTATATTACACTCCCATTCTTTCATACGATTTTACACCTACTACTACTTCTGACTTTCACCAATTTTCTATTTCTGCAGGCTTATTTTCTGTTCTCTCCCTGAGCATATACATACAGTCACAGAATCACTCTTCCTTAAAGTTATAATTATTAATATTCTAACTATTACCTTTTGGTCTCTTTCTTCAATCGTTAGATGCATGCCTGCCATTTGTTGCTCACCTCAAATCAATCTCATGCAATACCTTATCATTAAGTGTCTGGAGCCGGGCTCCTGGCGTTCTCCATACAGCATTTTGGAACTGAACAGTTACCTCTCTGGTCTGCCCTGAGCTCCAGGACACTTGTTCCCAATGCAAGGTGAAGTAGTTTAGCACTGCAAGTAGGTTTGTAGCTTTACACAAAGAAAGGAAGTAAACTCAGATACAACAAGTGAACTGACAAGCTTTTACCAAAAATTCAGATTCAAAGAATTTTAGGGGTTGGAAAGGACCTCCAGAGATCATTGAGTCCAAACCGCCCCCCTCTCCCCCCCGCCGAAAACAGGCTCCCCAGGAAAAAAATCTCACTTCCAGGAGCAAGCTCCCTTTTCTGCCAGCCTATTAGCAATGGCAATAAGCAAACCTGCATCTTTTAAAGTGCAGCAGATGTTGTTTGGAAACAAACTCATCTCCTCATTACTATATATAAAGCCTAATGCAACCTGAAAGCAGTATTAGTGTGCTCAGGTAAACAGAGAAATCCAGCAAAGATACTGACGTGGAAGGGAATTTTTAACAATTCACAGAAATTGTCTAAATGAACTACCTCAGTTTTTCTTCATGATCAAAGTCTGATATGAATTACATTAAAACAAGCATTCTATTCAAGACTCCACATTACTGAACAGCAATAAATTAACTTTGTTATAGTGAGATAGGTTGAATGGTTTGGACTAGTTTATTTCACACTACACAGTTCTATTAAGTTCTGCTAAGTCTCAATTGTAAGGAGAGAAAAAAACCCACCCTAGCTCTTATGTTAGGCAGACTCCATAACTTAAATAATGTAAAGGGAAATTGGTTTGCTTCTAACGTACAGTAATTTTAACTAGTCTATACAGAGAAAATAAATCCAGATCAAGCGATATAATTGACCAAAGAAATGTACCAGCATTAAAAAATATAAAAATGCAACTGTATTAACAGAAGATTACTTTCTCAGTTTGTTATACCAAACTGGGTCTAAAGCTCACAAACTGAGTTACAAGACAAAACAGTGTTGCAAAGCAGCAACCTGAGAATGCAGGTTAAATCTGAGACAAGCATCTTATTTTCTACCCCAACTATTTAACCAAGTGTCTTAAATTACACATTTTACCAAGATAGGAAGTCCCAAACAGCTCATCAGGAATACCTGCAGGATACTGCAGATGTATCACTATACCTTCAAACTATAGATCTGAAAGACTGGGATGACCAAAAAGGAGTATGGCAAGAAATTTAGGACATTAAAAATCACCCTGAACTATATCTAATTATATAGATGATAATACAATGCTGAAAATACTTAGCATAATAGACCTAGTACCCAGAAAGAACCACTGAGACAGCGATCCCTTCACAAGTACCACAGAAGAGAAAGAATACATGCAAGGATGAAACCATGAACAAGCATTTCTTACTTAAGATGTTCATCCTCATGCTCAAATTCCTGTGGCCACTCTACATGGTCAGGAAACTTTATTCTTCAGTGTTATCATGCAGTTATTGATTAAAAGAAACACACTATGCAGGTTCATGCCACATACAGAAGATTTCTGAAGATTATTTACATTTGCAAGGTTGCATTCTAAGAAAATACTTCACTTACTATTTCAATCTTTCCTTTATTTGCTTTGTACAGCCAGGGGAGTAAAGTTACAACTCCAATTTAAAATTAAAGTAAGAAAAATGAGTGGCCAAAGTATTTTTAAATGTACATTCAGTTCTTTTAATTGCAGTTTGTCTTGATACTAATTATAATATCTTTTGACAAAATTCACTTTCCACAAGAACTGACCAGGCATGGATAGGGTTTACCCAAGCCAAAGGTTCACCTGTCACTTACTGAAAACAGTCTTATGACTATTACAGAAAGACAACTAGACATCTTTGATCACAGCCCGAGAGAACATGCATTCTTGGAAAATGAAAGGAAGTAAATAAAAAGCTGTGAAATACTAACTTAATATCTAAGTAACCTTCTGTCCTCATTGCATTATCCAAGTGAAGACAGCAGTCCATTTTCCCAAAACATGTCAGACAAAAAATTAAGTATTTTCTAAAATATAAATCTCTCGTTACTCTAAATGCATCTGAAAGTTTATTGTCTCCCTTCCATTTGAGAACACTGAATCAAACAATAACATTTTCCTCCTATGCGAAAATGCTGGCTGAAGTAAATCAGGTAAATGCTAAGCATTGCAGAAGAGCCATTTTTTGACCAACAGCTAGCACAGCAAGTCATTTACTGCAAGTCAAAGTAATTTATGAAGCTGGGAACAATGGGACTTAATGTAGTATTCAGTGAGGCCAGTACCAGAATAACTTATGGACAGTGTAAACAACTGGTTCAGCACAATGACAGAATGTATTAACTCTGTGTGCTCGTTTTGGCTGGGATGGAGTTACAGAGTTAATTTTCTTCATAGTAGCTGGTATGGGGCTGCGTTTGGGATTTGTGCTGGAAAACACGGCAACACAGAGATGTTTCCGTTACTGTGCAGCAGCACTTACACACAGCCAAGGCCTTTTCTGCTTCTCACCCCACCCCACCAGTGAGGAGGCTGGTGGTGCACATGGAGCTGGGAGGGAGCATAGCAGCGACAGCTGACCCTAACTGACCACAGGGATACCCCACAGCATATGACATCATGCTTGGCATATAAAGCTGGGGGAAGGAGGAGGAAGGGGGAATGGGATGTTCACAGTGATGGCGTTTGTCTTCTCAAGTACCTGTTACACAATGAAGCCCTGCTTTCCTGGAGATGGCAGAACACCTACCCCACTAATGCTAAGGGGAGAAGGAATTCCTTGTCTTGCTTAGCTTGCATGCACAGCTTTTGCTTTCCCTATTAGACCTGTCTTTCTCTCAACTCAGAAATTTTCTCAGTTTTACTCTTCTGATTCTCTCTCCCATCCTGCTGCAGGAGAATGAACAAGCGACTCTGTGGCACTAAGCTGCCAGCTGGGGCAAAACCATGACACTACTATTAGAAAATATAACTATAATTGTGAAAATAAGAACTAAACTCATTTTATCTTTCAAGGTAATGTTAAAAAACATACCATTACTCTGCACTGATCTAAGAGAGTAAATCACACTGTGGTACAGAAATAGGGTTTTCATAGTATTTTGATGTTAAATTTAAAAATTACACAGAAAATTCTACCATATTGTGCTAGTCAAATACAAATTCTAATTATCCTAAATTTAAGAAACTTCTACCTAGCTCATGTCTTCTTGTGAGAAGCTTATCACAAAAAAACAGCTGTTATCACAGAGGGTAGAAACAGAAATTTAACACTGGTTAAATCTGAAGATGACCATCTACTCCTTTGTTGGATAAGAAACACTACCTGTTAAGTTGAAGAAATCAGCAATTTAAGACCTGTATTTTGCCTGACTGCTGGCAAGATTTTAGCTTGTCAAGAAACCCCTAAGATTCATTAACAGAGCCATCTTTGCGTACTTGATGTAACCCAAGCGATGCATCAGAAGAAATGGTCATTTAATGGGTGACAAGAAAAGGTGATTCCGATATCCCACACAGGAAAAAACAACAACACAGAAACACCACAAAAACCCCAAACACACTCCCCCAAACAAAAAGCAAACAAACAAAATCCCCAAACAAGCAAAAACAATGCCAAAAATACGTTTTGCTTTATTTTTTTCATAAGTTTAGCCAGGAAAAATGTTAACTTTGTTAATAAACAGCACTATGATTCTTCCATGAGCATCATATCGTAAAATCACAAGTATTGTCTGGTTTCTGCTAGTGGGTACTTCACATATGCTTAAGAAATAGCCTTTCAAAAGAAAACTTTTGCCTACATGTGCACTCTGAGCTCACACAGACCCTTAGGAGGACAGGCTACTTTCTAAACCTTTTTAGTTCCTCACACTAGGGGCATGTTCTGTCCCATAAAGGAATTAGCAGAAAGTCTTTTAAGTAACCTACTGTACAAGTAAGGTCTTTACTGTAAAAGTACTGATGTACAGTCTGCACAATCTCCTGTAATAGACTTTAAGGCCAATTAGACACACATCATTTGGAATTAGTTGTGGTATCTTCCTTTCTGCTTCAGAACAAGGAATCAAAGCAGCCTTCCTTTTCTTGAGGCTACACAGAAGCTGGCAACTTCTGTCCCACTATTTCACATATTTAAAATAACACATTTTCTAAGACTTGACTTCTGCTCACTTACTTAAAACTGTGACTTTCCTAAATCCTTCATTTTATATCAGCCAGTATTGTATTTTACGCATTTATTCTACATTCAATTGTTAAAATATGTACACATTGCACTCTAACCCACATTCAGACTCTCAGGGGATATAATCCACTTCCTCCTGAAGTCTACAACATGCACCTACTGGTTTTGAACACGCACCCAGAGCTATTCGAAGTCATAATTTCTACTAGAAACGTACCGCTGGAAATAATTATTTCTAATCTCCAGTGAACAGTAGATAAAGCTGATAAAGCAAGGAGATTCATTCTTCTACATGGACAAAGGCTAAAGCTGTAAAACCAGATGTCTTGGCCATAAAAACGATAAATATTACTTGAATCTGTCATGGGCTATCATCCCCTTCCCATGAATAAAAATACTGAAAAGAGCAAAACACAAAGCTTTTCGTCTACAGGAGGCTGGAAAACCAAGGGAAAAAGTGGTCTGCATTAGGGTCATTAAACAGCACTGATCTATTTCACAGCTTCAAATATGGCAGAGTAGGTTTCTGTTCCTACATACAGCCCCTGAACAAGACATTGATTGCCACTGAAGTATTAACAAGAAGAAACCTGCAATTCATGAGACACTAAGTGCCTATCTGTTACAAAACAATGTAACTTACACTATCAACTGACATTAGGTAAGGAACATCCATTTGCAGTATGTTGTACCACTGTAACTGATTCTCCTCCCTGAAAAGTCAATTTCATGACACAAGCACCAACACACCTTCTTACCTTTTTGTATCCTCTAGCAATAACGTAAGCAGTCTGCATTTTTAATTCCAATTGAGACATAAACAGCGTTAAACTACTAATACAAAACCCCAAAGTCATTACTCAAAAAGAAGAGTGGCAGAAGCAGACCTAAAAGAAAACTCCATCAGTACTGGCATGCCTTCATGAAGAAATAAATGAAGTGGTATACATACTTTTCTGCCTGCAGTTTTGTGGTTTTTACTATCAAGTCCTGGGTTTGTTCCTTTGCTGCCTAAAATACAATTAGAATTGTTAAGATATGAAGAACACAAACATATCAACTGCATTACACAACCTTTAAAATATTTAATACTTCTAAAGCTTTCTGACTATAAATATTTTAAAGAGAGTATTCTTTGAAACAAAAAGCCTTCCTGAAACAAGTATTCATTACCTCTCCATATTTGCAGGCCTTAACCGTATCTACTTCCATCTTTACATAAATTTATATTCATGTGGTTAATTTTTAATGCATACTTAACACATTATTATAAATATTAAAATATTGTTATAAGTATTAGAAATAGTTCTGATTATTCTGTTTGCCCATTAACTGTAAATTGCTTGCTGTTACAAAATACAGAATGAAAAAGGTCCCTCTGGATGCTGAACTGTCCAGTACCAAGGTCCAACCAGCCATTTTAGACAACATGATTGCATCTCTGCCAGTCTTCAAAGTTCAGCTCTACAGCAGTCCAAGCAGCTTAGGGAGCTGTAAAAACTGAGTACAAGGCACTTAAAAAGTTCATGAAAACCCTAAACGGTCTCCAGGTGACAGGAGATAGGACAAGGGGAAATGGCACAAAGCTGTGCCAGGGCAAGTTCAGATTAGAAGTTAGGAAAAAGTTTTTGACTGAAAAGAGTTGTCAGGGCCTGGAACAGGCTGCCCAGGGAGGGGGTTGAGTCACCTTCCCTGGATGTGTTTAAAAAAACAAGAGTAGATTAGGTACTTAGGGATATGGTTTAGCATAGGACAGGAATGATTGGACTTGATGATCTAAAAGGTCTTTTCCAACCTTTTGATTCTGTTATTTTGTGGTTCAGTGATGACAATGCAAGGGAATCCATGCAGAAGCAATTCTGCTACAAGCAGCAGCTGCATGATTAAAGAGACTGCTGCAACTACAGTTAAAGAGCACTGAAAGTTATCAACCAGCAAGAAGATAAAAGACATCTGGAATTGTTGGTTTCCCACTGGACACCACCAGTGATCACTTAGGCAGAAAAACAACCAGATATAACAACAACAAAAGAGTAATGCTGAAATCAAAATGCCTTCAGTATGGAATAACATTGCCAGTGAAGAGGTGGAATCAGCCATAAGGGTATTCTGTGTGAATAATTTCAAGGCTGCTTTAGGTCTAAATCCCAATGTTTGCCAAAACAAAGACTGCCAGTTGCCAAGGCTGTGAGAGGTCTTACGCAAGTATATAGGAGCACCGATCCATCTCAGCCATTCTGCCTGCCACACTACGTGAGCTGCACTGGAAAAGCAGCCAAGGTGGAGGAACACTTTGGAAGGTGAAAAGAGGACTGCAGCCTCTCACGCAACTTCAGTCCTCAGAGGGGACCGGAGCTGTTCCGTGAACACAGACAGCTGACTACCATGCGAGTTTCATAAAAACTCAACAGAATTTACTCAGTGTTTAGTAGTTCCAAAATACTTAGGGATACCTTTAAGCTTTTTATACCTTATATAAATAATAATATTAAATTTTTTAATTTTAAACTTTTTTTTTTTAAATAATACTGATTTTCAGTGCTTCAGTCTAACAAAAAAAAAGACTCTTACAACAAAAGACTGGACCTAATCTATTGAATATGGAAATGAACAAATTCCAGACTTTTTTTTATACCCCCTTCCTTCACAGTTGCAGATTTTAATAAACAAAAAAAGAAATTTGCTTGCTTTCCAGTACTCTCTGGACAGAAGTACTAATTGCCAAGAAAAATGTTATGAGCAGAACAGCAGAAAGGAAGGAAAAGCAGGGTTTTTTCTGGCTCTAGCCAGATATATCAAGAAGCCAGTTTTTATTTACAAGCATTCAAATATATGCCAGATACTGTAATTATTGTATGTAATGTGAGGGCTTATACCTAAGAGTAACTAGGTAACTGGCATAAAAGAGTCAGGCATGCAAGAAAAATCAAAACCTTCCTATTTGATGGTGTGGACTGAAGCCTTGAAAAGCCAGAATCAAAACTCATTGAATCAAGATCCAAAACAGAAGTATTTTTCCCCACATTCCCCTCCCCCTCCCTCAACCTCAGTATACTAATTAAAACTTTCATCACCCTTTAACCCCACTTTATTCCATTCCAGCACTTGCCACCTCCTCCTCTCCCTTTCAGCCACTGTGTTTATCAAGTCACTGTCCTGAAATGACACCTGACAGTATCCAGTTATTTTGACTGTATGGTATTATATACTTACAAACTAAAAAAAGGTTAAATTTTTTTGGGCTTATCAATATATAGCCCCTCTCATATCTTGCATTTTTTTCTGCTCTCTTACTACACTTCTCTTAGCACACCTTTCAATCTTACACTCCTCTTTCTGTCTTCTATCTGCTCTACTTGGTCCATTTTTGTCTTCTAATTCAGCTGAAACATATGCTTGCAAGTCTTCATGTCCTATTACAGATTAAATACCAGAGTATTTGACAACTGAGTGCTAGTTCATGGGCTTATTAACTTACTTTACATTCACACAGACAATGAAAACAAGAGTTGAATTGAGACAAGTTACAAGTTCTACAGGGCTCTACAGGAAACCTCCTGTGAGGCACAGAATGAAACTACTTACTGACTTTAATAGAAAAAGAAATCACTGCAGGGTGGCTCTACTTTGGGAAAAAAAAAGTCACAGATGGTAGCTACGCTTCATGATCTAAAGGCAGAAAAGAGCAAAAATCTGCATGGACACTTGACTCATTTCCACATCTAAGAGTTTAATCAAACAGTTCCTGAACTGCACCAGGGAATCCACATCCACATTAACCATGTTCAAAGCGATCTGAGACCTCCGAGGTGTATTACCCATTGCCTTCCAAAATTGAAAATTAAGTACTGCAGTGGGCTACACTGTACTCTCACACTTTTTGGAACAAGTCAATCAAACTACAAGTGTTCTTATGGGAATTTATGTGCAATGACTATGAAACCTGTTCATCTAAGTAGGGGGATATCTAACGTCCCCTCACACGTATTATGGAGGAAAAACACTACTGTTTTCACAGGATTTTTTTAGTGAACGATTCTCACCCACATACTTTAACTTCTGTGCTGTATTCAGAACAGATTTAGTTTGGCAAAACATCTACACTTCACAATCCATAAACCTTTCAAACTCATCACCATATTGAACACTGAACTTGCACAGATTTAGTAACGCACTATAAAACACAGCTTCTTATTTCCCCTAGAATATTATGGATTCAGGACTACTACAGAACAATTGGTTTTGCTGCATATCCATGTTTTGAGACAACTTTATGAAACAAAACCAGCAGAAAGAAGATGGCACGCTAGATTTGTCTCCCTCTTTGAATTACAAGATACTTTCTTATTAATATACTTGAGGTATTTATATAAACACATAGCTCAACAGATATATAGTCAATGAAAAAGGCACGTAAATTTTAAATGGGAATATACAAATATAATTAACCCTTTAATCTCACACAAATCCAATCTAATAAAATATTTTCTTACCACTCATATACAAATGGCAATCACACTGCTAGTCTCAAAGTAAGTATATTGCTGCATTCTGAACTGCAATTTGGAAGAAGACATTGAAATTACTTCCTCAATACATTTTCTAAACAAGTAAAAAGAAACATATTCCCATCCCAAGGTAACATAACACGCATACTACAGAAATATCTCACTATCAGTGTTAAAACGTCCAAGATCAGTATTTATCCTTTTTAAAAAAAGGTAGTCACACTTCAAATGGAAAAATATACAAAGCACATCTAAATTACCTTCAAACGACTGGACATATCTTCACAGCAGCTGCTCATCGCTTGCACATCTTCGTTTATACTCTCAAGCTCCTAAATAAGATAAAATAATAACAACAACTATTTTTAAATGCCATACCTAAGTCCTGCTTCGTCCCACCAAAGTGAGATGCCCAAGCTAAAAGATAGAGTTGCCCTAGGTTCCCTGTTAATCAATGGAGCTAATGCACCACTAAAGATCAACCTTCACTTGGGATTTTTACCCGTTTCAAACATCACTTCTCTCTGTGCAGGATCTTCATCACATGATGAAACAAGGATATTTATCCTGGAAAGTCAGAATCTCCCTTAATCCCTTTTTTTTTTTTTTTAACTTTAAATTAAATATAAGTACTCCTAAAAGAAGGCTGGTTATGCTGTAAAAATATTACCTCTTTGACTTGCTTGAATATGTGGACAAACTCTTCATTTATGGCTAAGCTTCGGCGTTCAATGTCTCCACGCAAGTTTCTCCGGGTGCGCAAACTGTTCTCGACAAAAAAGGTCGAGAGAGCCTTGAGTGCTTCCAGCATTTCCTACAACACAAAACAAAACAAGATCTCAGCTTTCCATGCAGTTACAAAGCAGTGGGTGACATCGTCTCTAACCATCCCAAGTTCACGGTCTTAAAAAAATACCCAACCAAACCAAACCACAATAAAACTACTACATGGTTTTAGAGGAAAAAAAACCACCCACATACACTTCCCCAGATCGGTGGGTAAGCAGCTAAAATTATTGCTGAGCCTTCCTTCTGCCCGTATGCTGTGGCACACAGCTTCACCTACAGCTTTTTACTCAGTAGGGCTGCAGCAGCTAGAGCCTGACCGACCCGCAGAGGGAGAACGTTTAGACCCGAACCCACTGAAGAGATGCCCTCCGAGCTGAGGGGATACGAACCTCCCTGCGACTCGAAGGGCCCAAACAGGCGCGCGGCATGTCACCGTAGAAGCGAAAAACCGGGTTTCGTGTTTAATCAGTGCTGCAAACGTCAGGCTGCGCCTCCGCAGCGGAACTGAGGGGATGTCAGGGTTCGCTTCCCAGCGCCGGAGCCTATCGGGGCTCGCAGCGCCTGACGGCTCATCCGGCCGATTGCCCGCAGGGCCCCCCCGCGTCCCACGCTGGGCAGGCCCCGGCTCCAAGGCCCGGCCCGACACCCGCCTCACTCCCAGAGCAGCCGCCGCCGCCCGCCCCACCTTATCGTTATCCAGACGGGTCTCCAGGATCTTGTTGAGCTTGCGGGACAGCGGGTTGCTGCCGGGGGCAGCCGGAAGCCCCGGAGCTGGGGCAACGGCCGCCGGCGGCGCGGCGGTGTCAGCCATGGCTGCGGCCCTCCCCGACCGCTCGCACCCAGCGCCGCGGCAATGACCGGCCCCGGCGGAAACGCGCTCCCGAGGCTTTGGTTCCGACCCCGCCGGCCGGTTGGGTGAGCAGGGAGCGTGGTCTGCGGTACCAGCGGCGCTCGGGAATAAGTGAAAGGCTTTGGGGTTGATGGTAAGAGAGAAGGCTGACTTCCTGAGGTCAGGTGGCCGCATTTCTTTAGTTAAATAAGCGCTTTAGGTGTGAGCATAATTAAAAAGGGAAAACAAATGGACTCTCTGTTGCATGTGCTTATGGCAGTGTCAGCAGACGTGTGTCAGAACGAGGAGGGCGGCTTGTTTCCCCTCTGCATTCACCGACTGAGAGATTTCACCCCTGAGGTACCCTTGGGGCTCCAGAGCAGCAGAGAGCCTCCCTGCAGCAGAGCCGAGGGGCCGTGGCCATGCTGGGGTCCGCATGCTCCCACCACTGCAGCAGCCTTCGCTAGCCTGGACAGCCCGGCCTGGGACCTGTGGCAGTGCCACCTTGGTGGGATTAGGCCAGACATCTGCAGGAGCCCAGCTGTGCACCCACTGCTGTGTGCAGCTACAACACAGCCCATCTCGATGCAATGGAAAGGTTTCTGTGAGCTATTCTGTAGGACGAAAAGCAGATACACAGATGAAGGTGAGATGCTGTGGGGTGAAGGTGACTGCACACAACTGTTACTTAAGAAGACATGGGTCCCACCATGGTATCAGCTCTGAAAACAACAGCACCTTGCACATGCTGTTACAGGTCTGTTTCCATTTGGTTGTGTGAGTCAAAAAGCAAAGATTCAAGCAGTAACTTAACTCTTGAGGAGTTTGGGTACTTCACATTGCTCTTCTGTAGGCTTCTCCCAAAAAGAACTGCAAAGAACTCAAGAAACAGCTTTTGCCTTTATGCCCAAGGTGGAACACTGAACTTCTGAATGTTTTCATTCACTTATTTTTATTTGAGTCATTTATCTCAAGAAAAAAATACAAACAGCACACCCAAATAATTTAGGATATTTTTCTACTTAATCTTTATTTTTTGTTCACTTCCTCACATGGATCCTCTACCTAAGAGGCAAGCTTTTCCGAGCAGCCTGTGTAGTACTTTGGTTCTAATCTTGACTAGTCAGCAAGTAGGTTTTCAGGTATTTGCAGACACCTTATTTCCCTCCTTAGTTTCTGTTCCTCCACCCTATTTCACTGATACTATCTCCTCCTAGAAGTCTTTCACTTCTGACTAAGCTTCCAGGAGCCAGGATCTCCCTTCTCCATGTCAGAAGAGATAAAACAGCATGCAAGCATCGCAGGTGTCGGTAATTAGTATTTGAGCATGTCAAGAAAGTCCTATTACTAGAAAGATGCCCTCCCAACTATAAGTTGGATGTTCTTAGCAGTTTGAACAACATTGCAAATGCTGTTAACCTGTTGGATGAGTTGACAGAGAGAAGGCACACCTCAAAGTCAGAAAGACCTGAACACCTGAACCACAAGTGTCAGATAAATCAAGACCATTGCCAAGTCTCATCCAGCAAGTTATACCACAAACATACAAGAAGCCACAAAGATTTTCCTCTATCAGTCAGTACATGCAATTCCTTTTGAAGCATCTGGTTCTGCTTTCACATGCTCCTTGATGGGTGTGCTCCTTGAATGAGTTTCATGAGCCAGAATGCTTCTAGCTGATGCAACCTACTGGGCTGCCGCTGCCAGGAAACAGTAGGATTTTGAAACAGCATGTGTTTATCTGTGGATGTGTTCTCCTGGGAAAATGAGAAGAAATAATCAAGGGACCACTTTTTAACATTTATATAAGGACACCAGGGCTTATCTTTTGTTCTTTTGGGAATATTAGATGCAGCTACAAGAAAAAAATCCTCACTTTTTCTGACAGGGATATTATTTGTAGGCTAGATTTTTTTTCTCAGGACAGATTTTTTGAACAAAAAAGCAAATGTGATAGTGCAATGAGGTCGACATCTAAGACTCAGCTGATGTGCCACGGCTTATATGTGTCTCAAAGGCAGGTTTGACGTGACATTGTTACCAGTTGGCTTGTCCACCAGCAAATGTTGTCCTCTTAAGTCAACTAGATGTACATAGTGGGATAAAACAATTGGGAGTTTGTGATCTGTAATGGCCAGAAGGGACTTTGGTTTCAGATATCAGTTGCTGTGTATCAGTGGAAGACAGTTTGTGTACTCTGTGCAATTTACTCAAGCATGAGTTCCCTTATCAAAGCTAGATGCAGCAGCAAAACTACAGATGTCAGCAAAGAAATGTCTGGTACATGGCATTTTCTGTTGATTTTTCTTATCTCAGTTCCTTATTATGTTGGTTTTGGGTTTGGGGCTTTTTTCCCCCAGGAGTAGACAGCAAAATAACTGCTATCACTATGTAGCTGGTGAAGGTGATCACAAAACACTCGTTTGGTACAATACAGACAGGAACAAGAGTTTAACCTGCAGCATGAGGAGTGTGTGTGGTCTGTGGAATGCCACCTGACATCCACATAGCCCAAGCTAATAATCCCATTGTACTTTCAAGTGTTTGGAGGGGTACATATACTTTTTAAAGGCAAAGACAATAAGGTTTGTAATAGTTATCTGAATCAGTTCCTCAAAAGGCTAAGTAAGAATAAAACTCCAGTGAATTAATAGGTTGACTGGGGTCAAAGATGTAATGAGTTGGTATTTCCCTACCCTTTGGCCAAAGAGGATTGACAGAGCAAGACATAGATGACATGTTTCCTGAAATATGGAAAAGAAGGAGTAGCCTTTGCTGTGGGTGTTGTCATAGGCAAATGAGACTGAGAAAGGGATTTTTGTGATACAGGAAGAGAAAATGTAAACATACCCTAAGAGGGGAGGGGAGGGGAGGGGAAGGGAG